>VUQR01002071.1:23435-33857 GCA_015108515.1 Hemichromis elongatus | reverse complement strand
CAGACTAGTCTGAGTCACTATCTGATTTCATTTACAAATAATGCTTGTGCATAAACACAATTTCAGATATCATTTATACAGCATGAAGACCAAGGTTTTGGCCTAATTGAAACATCACACACCAGACATAAACGTATTGTTTTAATGTTTTATTTATTTTGCAGAAAAACAGATTGTAAATGAAGTTTTTAAATTGTTGCACGAATGCAATTAGTCTGATTTCCAAGTGGTGTCCAATGGGCACAGAACAAAATGCCTCAGGATACAATCTGATAGACATAAAACTAATCAGAGCAATGAAACATGGTGGGAAAATGTAAACAGACTGCAGCATGCAGAAATGTCAGTCGCGAGAGCAATTACTGCGATTGGCCCAGCTTGGACAAAGCCGGTTGGAATTCTGCTTGAATGTAATGGGAGCCAGACTCATTCTTTCTGACTAAATGAAACAGGAGCTGCCCGATTTGTCACTTTTCCTGCTAATATATTGAATCTGAAACGTTTAACTGAGTATGAATAGAAATTAAATCAGCAGCAATTTTGATTTTGATCGCAATGGTTTAAATTATTTATCTGGCAGAACTTTTGCTGGCTCTAGCTTCTTATTTGATTTGGTGCTCTCACTGTTTTACGCTACATTGCCTTGGATTTCTTTGGGTTTAGATTACTGGTAGGGTTATTTTTTTTAATGCAATCACATTAAATATTTGTAAAAGCAAAAAATGTATTACAAATGCCAGTATCACGCTAAACTAAGAATCCAACATTAAAATGTTACTAGTTTGCCAGCAAAGATCAACCTTTATCTACTAAAGTTAGTCTCTACTTTCAAATTAAACATTTCCAAGCAGTGTTGACATGACGTACAAACATCCTCCTTTTGCTGTAATCTACTTACTAAAAAGTAATGACATGCAGCAATACACCACTACTGCATGTCCTATTTTTTTCTCTATTCATTTTAGTCACCTCCCAAACAATGTCAATAGATGAGCTTGGTTTTGCTGGAGGAATCTTCCTGTTAAAAGGTGTTTTTTCCTCTCTACTGTCATCGAGTACTAGCTCATAGGACACTGTCTGATTGCTGTTTTTAACTTTAACTTACAGCATTAAGCATCTTGAGCTGCCATCTGCTGTGATTTTGCATCACATAAATAAACTGATTTAAAACTGTTTATAAATAATTATGTGTATTTATTGATTTTTTTAATAGTATTACAAACTACTGCTGCTTTTGCTGGAGAGCTATTTAGTCCTGTGGAATCACTGGACATTTAGACACAGTCCCATGGGTCATGCAGAGTTTTGGGTTTAAGAACAGCAAGCAGAAGAAATAATTAGCCTTTAGGCAAATTTCCCCTGAGAAATTACAAAGCCCAACTGTTAAACAAGTTAAAACAAGTGCAGCTATTGTATTTTTCTGTGTGTGCACTTGTGTGTACTGTAAATGATAACAGGTTAATTGATTATTTATCAGTGGAGCCTTATTACAATTGGCTCCCTTTAAAATTCAAAGGAACCACTTGATTGGTTATAATGTGCAGCACTGGTCACACTTTCTTTCTTAATTATTGATCTTACTTTCCCCTGTTGGGTGTGACTCCTCGGATTTCACAGGATGAGCGGTCCTCTGTCATTGCCCACGAGTCCACGCCTTCTGTCTCCATGACAATTGCAGTGGAACATCGATCCAGAGTAAAGCGCACTTCCTTTAAATTGGGCAAGAGTGAAGAGAGAGGTCATCTCTAATTCATGTGCAGATGTGTGAGTGTACTGCTGCCTGGCACTCTCTAAAAAATGTGGCATATATGTGTCATAATCTGATATCTCCTCCATACTCGGGAAGAAAAGGAGCAGAGCATGCAGAGGGATTTGGCTTGAATGTGCATCTCTTACTTTACTGTTGCTCCTCACATCAAGGCGATGCCAGCGTCTATCAGCCACCCCGACATTATTTGTTAGCTGGAGCACCAAAGTCCCAGAACCATGGTTAATTTTCAGGCTAGGCGTCCCTCCAATCAGCTCTGAGGAAGATAGTGATGAGCATTACATCAACTGGTCTGAAAATCAGCATTAAACTTCAAAAAAGCAGAATATAAAATAACTTTAAAAATCTAAAGCCGGAGTGAATAAAAAACTGTGATGAAATGCATCGCAAACAAAACAGGCAGAAAAAAATGCAAGATGCAAATAACCAGTTTGTGTAGACACAGGAAAACCCCAAGGGATGTATGAAAGCATCTCACTTCTGAACAAACACACAGTGTGAACCAAAAAGGAGGGTGACAATACAGTAACAAAGCTGAGCTGTACAACGGAATCAAAATTGCACCAGAAACAAACTGTTTTAAAATAAGTTGTCAAATCGTAAATAAAAAACATTTAAATGGTTGGTTTCCCTGAGTTACTATTCCTAATGAGCTCTGTGCACGATGAGAGTACCACAAATGACACTGAATTCACCTACATTAAAATGGGGCGGAGCTAAAAATCTGAGAGCTAAATATCTGAAAACCTGAAAACAGCAGTGGTAAATTAGAAAGTATGTTTTCTGTAATTTCCATGAATCAACCCCTTTGAGTAAAATATAAAATTATGGGTTGAGGGAATAGTAATTTGAAACTGTATGCTTGTGAGTGCATGTATCACTGCATGAATATTTATACCATGATAAGCGACAGCACTGTAATCAAAAAATACAATTCAGACTGGTTTCTATGGATTTATAGCTACTCGAGGTAACTTATTTGATCTGCACAATTACAACACATAATTTTAATTACATTAACAATAATATGAATCGCTGTAGTAACAGGATTTCAGCGTCATTACCTTGATTCTTATGATACTGAATCACTTTGTCTAAATTCTGCACAGTGTAACTATAAAGCTTTATGCGTAGCTGTCACAATGCAAAATAACGTATTCAGTTTGATGAAATATTTACTGCTGTCCTTCACCTGGCAGATTGAGTTTTGAGCCTCTGTGTCAGCAAGAATAAACGCCACTGATGTGTCCTTGAGTGAGACACTGAAAGTCTGTAAGTGTGTTCACAAGCTGAGCCGCCACTCTGACGCAGGGGGTAAGCAAAACAGAATTCGTTATGGCAGACGGCGCACATTAAACAGTGAAAGTGGGTTTCCAGCGTAGTGCCACATTAACGGTGTAACTCAGTCAAGTGAGTGCTCCTATCCCTCAGTGGTGCACTAACGAACAAAATTTGCCTCATATATCTGATTAGCTACCACCCAGTAATTAAACACACAAAATTAAGTCGCAGGTTTAAGTGCAGTAACGGCCCAGAGGACCCTTGACACACATCTAATTATGCAGACTCTTTCTTTACCTATGGCCATGTAGTCTTCACTATCTCCAGGCATAAGAGTGGCCATCGGGCCAGCATACAGGAGCAGTCCGTCATCTTCCTCAGTCATAAACTCGAGTGAAAGATGGCTATCAAAGCAAGGCCTTATGGGGGGAAACCAGGCATAGCCGTTGCCAAGGAAACTAACTCTCATCTGCTGACAGTCTGGCCCCTCAAGCTGTGGGGGGCACTGGCACCTGTAGCACCACGGAGAAAAACAGTGAAGAAAATCAAGGGAAAACAAGGGGAAAGAAACAATCAGTGTCATTCAGTTTTGAGTTCTAAGAAATCTTGACGCTGTCCAATCTCTGGATAAGTGCATGGCGACTTTTCTCGGGCATACGTGACAGCTTTGTTGATTCACGCAGACAGACGTTTGACTTTGCTCTAACACGCTGGCTGTCAACAGACAGCTGGGAGAGCACTTTTTCAAATTGCATGCATTAGCCACGAAGCCCTAAATGTTCAACTCCACATTAAATCAATTAGCTATGAACACAACATTACTCTGATCTATTCTTTATCTATCATAGCTGTCTGAGCTGAACCCTCTGGAGGGAGTTCCTGCTCAGCACATCACATTTCCTTTGTCGGAAGATAATTATTTCCATTTCTCTCACTTTTCTATGTGTCGTAGCACCACAGATTTTCTCTTAAGGTATTACACACTGACTGATAACTGTGCAATTGCTTCTTCTTGTAGTTATCTACTTTGATTAGGACTTGAGTGGACTGGAAACTGGAAATTAAATGTGTTTTATGATTGTGCTGACTCTGTTTGTGAGACCATAATTTTAAACATAAATGATTATACATAAATGCCATAAAGAGATACATGTATTGAAGAAAAACAGCCAATTCGCTATTTTCGATAGTGGGGATTGAGGGGACCAGTTGATCTCATCCTGTCCTCTCCACTGCAGGCATGTGAGACAAGCTGGCTCAAAGCCATCTATTTTCATGGGGTGTCTGAGGAAAGCTGTGTGTACTGAGACTGTTAAGGGATGTTTCTCCCATTGCTGTTTATTCTGCAGAGGGGCAACACATGTCAGGAATACTGATCCATATGCAGCAAAAGGGGCGGCTTAGGCAGAGTGTAGCCTTATGCATACATATGTACACGCAAAGCACAGTGCACCTCTCTCGTCCACAGTTTCTTCACGAGAGCCGTGCCAGTCCAAATCAGGAGGTGCATGGCATGTTTTTCTTGCTTCTGCCTGACAATATCTGATCAACTGCTGTCTGAGGTTTCCTGTTAAGCTCCTTTGACAGAGAATAGAAGCAGAAATTGGATTCTTTATGGCTAGACTGCATTCACAGGAGAGCATATATGACACATACAGGGAGATACTCTTCTTACAGAACAAAGGCTCCTTGCAGCAATATACAGATCAATTGGAGCAGAGACAATTTAAAGATGAAAGGAAAAACAATATGTACACGCTGCTTGATGAACTTGTATGCTAACTGAAATTTTAAGAAGTTGTGAGCATAGAGGGGGATATGGTTAATCCCCTTGCCCTATATTTTTTTTAATCCAAGCATAAGTATGTACATGGAACAAAGTGCATGCTGTTTCTTCAGTGATATATGCCCACAGACACCTATACACTTGGAGTCCTGAATATTGACTACAGACATTTATCCATGTATAAGTACAGGTCTATAACCTTGATACCGAGGTTAGATTCATTATTTGCAAAACATAACGTGCAAGAACTTTAAAAATTTCAATAACGGGCTTTCGGGATACACACCTCATTTCAAAATCCTGGCAAAATAAACTCACACTTCAGTTTTCATAATCATGTGCAAGCACACAAACATTGATTCCACGGTATAAAGGCAAGCCTTAAAAAAATGATGTAACTGCAGATTTAGCTAACAATACAGCAGAGCTCCTCAAGACTTTTAGTTCTTTTCGTTGCAGCTGAAGAAGATTTTTTTCACAAGGGACCCACGGTAATTCTGGGCTCAATTTCCAAGGTATCACTCTAACAGCAAATCTACTGGGACTAGAAAGAAGACTGCTGCTCTTATTTCCGTTAAATATCTTTTAAGAGCCTATTTCATCTTAAGTTCTTTAGAACTGCAGAAATGCCTCTCACCTGTATCCGTTCTGAGTGTCGATGCAGGTTCCCCCATTAAGGCAGGGGTTACTGGAGTAGGAAGAGCAGCGTTGATGGGTCATTTCTCTGGCAGTGCAGCCACACACAGCCAAGGAAGTTACTTTCACTGAGGCCAGGGATAAAGCACCCGAGTCTATCAAGGTGGGTGACTCACTGATGTTTAACTGTGTGGAGCAGCCACCGGATGTCTTGCAATCGGTGTGTACGCACTCATCTACTTGCACCTGCTGCACGTTTGCACGCAGTACCGACTGCAGCTGCAGAGAGGAAAAGAAGAGCGGAGCAGATGAGTGAGACAAAAACAAGAATTACAATAATTGTCGCTGAAGATAACAGGGATTTGTATCACCGATGCCGGTGGCCCGTGGGACATGCTGAATTACATTTGGCGAAACAAAACAGCTTCACGAGAAATGCAAAAGAGCAAGGCAAGGCCTTTATCATAAATATTTTAATATTCTAACTGGCTACTGTTAAAGAATCATGATATGTCATTGGATATGACAGACGAATCACAGCGATGCATAATGAACACATGGAAGAAAGAGGGCAAGACAAAGACAAAAAATAAATGGGAGAGACAAAGAGACATGACAGGGGCAGGCAGTAAACAGACACAAAGTTGGTGTGAAAATCAAAGGGCAGATAAAAAGCTGCTATCTGTTTCCCTCGAACCCCCCGAGTGTATCACTTGATATACGAGCAGCGATGACTATCTATCCTACATGATAACATATGTACCTTCTTTTTATGTGCGGCGAGGACACCGTGGAGTTTCTCTGGGCGCATGTAGCCATTATCAGTTAGCACATAGAAATGGATGTCCACAGTTTTTTCGTCTCTGTCCGCGATGCTAAAAACATTGATGCTCCCTTGTCTGACAGACAAGGTTTCAGACAGGAAGTCCCAGAACGCCTCGAGCCGACTCTTCCCCTCGACACGAGAGTCGATAAAATCTTTTGCTGTAACGCCTTCAGGAGACAAAGAGAAGGGAGGTTCGTGAAATAAGAACTACTGACTTGTCAATGACAACTACAGAGTTGATCAAAGTCTACCAAGTTCCTGATTCTATTAGCATGAGACGTAGCCGAACATCCTTCTCTATTGATCCTATTTCCATTCTGAGTCATCCTTAAGGCAAATGAATCACGATGCAGATAATACAAATTGTTTACTTTTTCACCGCCTTGACAAACGGTCTCATACAGGATATTTTAATGACCGCAAAGTCAGTCACATTTGCTGTTTCACCTTCCCGTGATGTGTGCAGAACGCGAGCAGTCACCTTTAATCTCCCAAAAATGATAACAACTTGGAGTCAGAGGCATCCATAATAGCCTTTGACTCCGTTTGCTGAATGACTTTTTAAATGTCAAGGACTTTACCTGACACTTCCAAACTGACCTTTATAACTCAGATGTACTCTGAGAGACTGTCAAAAAAATGAACACTCTGACATAAACTTTAGAGTGTTGAAGAAGGAGGAGGAAACGATTATCAACAAGCAGTATGAATGGTTGATTTACAATGCTTAGAAATGTTAAATAATGCAAGTATAGAAAATTCTTTTGACAGCATATTATTTTTGTGTTAACTGGATTGACAACCTGATAATCATTCAATGAAAAGTACCAATTTATTCGTGCCTGTGGGAGATGCTGTCTTTTTCAACATCAGCCTCGAACAAGAATTTAACAGCAACAACAAAGAGCATGTTTTTTTTTGTCTGCGGAGGATGACTGAGAACAAGAATTCAATTGAAAACTTATTGTTATATAATTTTTTTTTTTTACTTATAGTCCTGGGGTCGTACAAGGTGCAATCAAAATGTTCTGTTACTCAGCCCAAAATCAAAAACCTTATAAGGGTTTCCAGTTTAGCCAATCTCTCATTATAGTTGGTCTCCTTGGGCATTATTGCATTGCCTTTAGTGTGACGGATAATTTTAGCTTGCTCCCTCAAAGTTCAGCTCCTGTCCCTAGTTTGTGCTACAGCTGACCTAAGAAAAATCCTCAACTTCAGCTGCTACACAAAGACCAAAAAGCAGTTTTTGCGGAAGAGCCCAGAGTGTTAAAGCTTGAAGTCAGTGTATGCGGTGAGCGGGGAGAAAGGTTATTATAGTTAGCTAAAACTAAACTAAAAACTAAAATTAGAAAAAAGAAAAATTTAGTTAACTATGTGTCAAATAAAAACTAGACTCTTGAAAAACAAAACTAACTGAAATGAGATCAAGAAGGTTATAAAATTAACTAAATTTTTTTTAAAAACAGTGGAAAGAGTTTTAGAACTTGTTAGTTTCATATAATTTTATCACAACATGTCTGATGGGAGTAAACTGCCTGTACTGATTTTCCGAAATCTGGCCTATAACATATGCCCTCCATACAAAAGTAAATAGATAGACTAAAACAAAGACTGAAAGTAAAAAACTAAAATAAAATATTTTTAAACAATTCAAAACTAAGCTTAAATGACAAAACCTACTTTGGAAACAGAAACAGAAAAAAATCAAAACGAAATCAGAATATAAACTTTAAAATACAAAAGTAAAATAACTTTGGTAGAGAGAACAGGAAAATGCTCTTTAATGTTTCAATATTCATGATATTGTGCAACAACAAAATTTGGAACGTTTCCATTTGTAAACGTTAAAAAGAAACTACAGTTGTTACACTTGAACTTCTGCAGCTGTGCTATGCCATCTACTTTTCTCTTTTTGCCATACCCACATGTTTGCTTCTCAGATTTGCTACATTTGCCTCCCTGTGACTTGGACCATTTCCCCAAAATGAAATTTGAAAATAAAATTGGAGGGACGCAGTTATAATAAGCTGTAGGAGATCCAGTACACATCATTAATGCACAAAAGCAAATGCTCACAACAGAGTGACATTAAAAGAGCAGCCGTGCTAGAAGCGATGTGGTGCTGCCCAAACAGACTACCTATGAGGTTAAAGCAACTCAATTTGAATCAGTTATGTGATTTGATTTATTTTTTTAAGGGTGGAACACTTTGATCACACGCTGTACTGATGAAACAGGCAAAACAAAGTGCAACACATGTCTACCTGCTGTGCTGAAGGCACCCAGGGATTCAAAATTAACCCGCAGCATTCATGCTAACAGTTAAGTCAGTGTTTGTGCAAATGCTACCGGTCAAACGCAGTGAGGCAGACGATAGGATGGCCTTTTCCTCCAGCTCCCAGACATGAACTCTGACTCCTGAGATTACATCAGGCCATACGCCATCAGACACCTCAACCCTCAGCCAGTAGCTGCCACCTGGAACATTCTGTCGCAGGTTTAGCTCTCCTGAACTCTGGTCCACACTGAAGTACCTGAAGAAACAAAGAAAAGCTGTAAAGCAGTTGCTTTAGTATAAAATGAGAGAAAGAGACATTTAAAAGCAGGGGTTCTTTTGTTTCTTAGCTCCTGTCTGAAAGATATATACCAAACAGATGGCAGACAGTCATGTAGAAAATTGGTCAGCGGTACCTGTGCTCACTCCAACAGGAAGTGAATGCAAATTAATGTTAAAAAACCAAAAAACTCAGAGAAACAGATAAACAAAAACTGCCAGGAAAAAAAAAAAAACAGACGAGAAAGGAAAACATTTCTGCTTGAGAAACTCTTAAAAGGGCTTGATAGTTGTCATGGTAACTGTCAAAATTTGTTATATGAATAAAACAAATATGCAATTGGTATTTCTAATCTGATCTTAAGGGTGTGAATACTGAATAACTGCACGGTTCTGCAAGGTTCCTACGAAACAGCCTAGTAAGAAGGGCTGTTTCATCTAAGGAACATAACACAGGTGGATCAAGATTGCTTAGTGTTTTTGTTGTTGTGTTTTTTAATCTGATTCTATATTGCAGAATATCAATCAGTGATGACGGCAATGACTAAAGCCTGTCAACACTCACAGCTTACATTAGAGGCCAAGGAAATAAGATTAGGAGGATTAGGAAAAACTATAACTGTAAGACGGGCCCAGTGAAAGAAGCCTTGTTAGCAATGCGCCTACAGTATTTCCTTTAGTCCACATCCTCTTTATTTTACAGTTTGGCAGTTCTTCTGATACATTATTACGTTAGCACTTGTACCACTGCTACACACTGGGAGATCAGCATGTTTCCAGAGAAAATTAGACGCATTTAACAGTGAGCTCTTACTTAGCTGCACTCGTCTCCAGAGTGTAGGTTTTGTTGTCCCAGTCATCTGGATCTGGGGCATACACCTTCCCCAGTGCTGCATTCGCTATCCTTCCTGTTCAAGGTAAACACACACACACTGACTCAGTCTGGACAGAATCTGCTGATGCCAACACTTATCTTTTTCGTCCCTCTCTTCTCCTTATCTTGCATCCTTGTGTTCTGTTCTACTTATTATGCTCATAACTGTGGAGTCCCACTGCTGGAATGAATAGGCTCTCAGTGCTCCACTTCAGAGAGCGTGGAGCTTAAGGAAGCGAGGCTATCTCAGTATGGATTATGTTATTATCGACCTGCAGTGCCAGAGTACTGCAGCTGGGTAAACAATGGCAGCCTGGATGAGTCACGGTGCTCCTGTTTTCCACAATTACCAAAAATGTCATGTAGCTGAGTGTGTGATCAAAACACTAACAAGCCAATGTGCCTAACCAACTTACCTGGAGGGTAGAAACACTATAAAGAAATAAGAATCATGATTCTTATCATATTGTGATGTTCAGATGAGCTTTAGGCATAGGGTTGGCAGGGGAAGGATCTGCTGGGAGCTTGAGAAAGGATGTGACAATGATATTACCATAAGAAAACACTGTTAGAATGTAACAGAAAGAAAGCAATTATGAATTCCAGACTACTGCGAGCACGTATGGCGGTGAAAACTTTCCCCTAGAGCTGTAGCCTCAGTTTTCCCTCTTGACTCAAGCTCTCCTTGCACTGTAAA
>VUQR01002071.1:4770-23415 GCA_015108515.1 Hemichromis elongatus | reverse complement strand
CTCCTTGCCAATAAAAAAAAAAAAAAAAAAATCAGGGGCAAAAAGAAAAGAACAAGCAACTCACCCTTGTAGCTATGTACATAGACATCTTTCTCTCCTGCCTGATGGGCGTTATCATTATGATCACCAATAGTGATGGTCAGAGTGTTTGTGGCTGTCATCGGTGGCTCGCCGCTGTCAATCATAATAACAGGCAGGTGAAACTCACTCTGCCTTTCCCTGTCGAATCGCCGCAGAGCGGTGAGTGTGGCAGAGCCATTCCCATGGTCCTGTAGGTGGAAGTCAGTGGAGTACACAGAGGGCAGGGAGAGATAAAAAGGAGGCCCTTGCTCTGGGGAGTCTTTGTCAGTGACGTACAGCAGAGTTGAGCTCCTATTGAGCCAGACCACTTGAGGCACTGGACTGTTCTCCCACAGCATGGGAATGTAGGCTGTCTCCAGGTCGGGCCCGTTGTCATTCACATCTAGCAATGGCAAGCGGACCGTGACACTGCCAGTCAACGGCGGGCTACCCCGGTCAGTCGCCATGACGACCAGCTCATAACCTGCCAGTGTCTCTCGATCCAGCGGCCTAGCGACTGTGACCACGCCTGCACCGCTGACTGCAAAATGTCCATATGGGTCCGAGTGGGGGAGAATACTGTACGAAATGTCACCATTCGGGCCAGAGTCAGAGTCAGAGGCCACAACCTGGATGACGCTGGTTCCTTGAGTTACATCCTCAGGCAAAGGAGACAGCAGATACGAGCCTGGAGTAAAAACAGGGGCATTATCATTCTCATCCTCCACCACAACCAGACAGTGGATGTGGCTGGAAAAGTCAGTGTCCTCCACTTTGATGGTGAGGTTAAACCGCTGCTCCCCTGGCTGCTCAAAGTCCAGCTTTTTCTTCAGCCTCAGAGTGCCCCTCTGCTCCAGTCTGTGGCTAACGATGTAGAATCTCTGCTCAGAGTCTCCTGCCATCACATTGAAGGCCAGGTGTCCGTATGAGCCGGCATCAGGATCCACAGCACTCAGCTCCAGGATAGGAGCGTCTTCATTTGTGCTCTCAGGCACACGAGCACCACACCAGTCCTCTCTAAATTTCGGCACGTGGTCGTTGATATCCGTTACCACTATGTTGACGGTAGCAGTACCCGTCATGCCGCCACCATCCCGAGCCTCCACCACCACGTGGTGTGTGTCCGCGCTCTCACGGTCCAGACCCTCTGCTGCCACAGAGATGGTCCCAGTGCTGGAATCAATCACGAAAAGATCTGCACTGTCCGCGTTTTGTGAATTCTCCGTGATTTTGTAGGTGAGGATTGCATTTTGGCCTACGGCTGCATCATCAAGGTCTACAGCCATCATCTCCACAACTAATGTTCCAGGAGGGGAGTTCTCAGCTACACTGCTGTGGCAGTTATCAGGCGCACATGAAAAAGTGGGGGCATTGTCATTGATGTCCCACACGTTGACGATAACATCCGTAAAGCCTGTAAGTCCCTCGCCCTCTTCGTCGGTTGCCATGACAACAAAGCGCCAGACAGCACGCTCTTCTCGGTCCACGGTGCGCTGAGCATACATCTCCCCAGTGATGTCGTTGATCATGAAGTGTGACTCCGCCCCTTGGCCATGAATGGAATACCGTATGGCGCCCTGGTCTGCATCTTTGTCTGGGTCAGTAGCTGTCACCTGCAGAGATAAAGACAACTTCCTGAGAAAATGGATATTCATTCATCCAGTCAACCCCAAATTACCACTTCCTCTTATCTCACTGCAGCCGTCACCCAAGTCTTCTTTGCTTTCGGATTTTTTTAGACAGCCCATTTAAGTGTTTGCACTTTTCCCTGACCACCCAAATTAAAGCAATAAGCTCTGATCAGGCATGTTTCTTACATCTGGCCTCAGAGTAAGTCTGACAGCTGCACTGCTGAATTTCCCCACACAACATCTATCTCTGCAACTTAAATGAAATTTCTAGAACGTTTTAAGCTAGGGTAAAGCACTAACAGTAGATAAACCGAAATAACGTGTCACATTTTAAAATTGTGAGCATTACTTAGCCGCAGCTATGGCCACACTAAGAAGGGTGTGTTTTAAAGATTATTACAGATGCTCCAACTTCAGTAATTACCCAAAAGAAGCACAGTATGTGTGTAGCAATCATCTGAGCCTCGTACCTGTAATACAAACACGGGTGACCCATCAAGCTCCTCTGTGACAGATCCGTAGTACTCATTCATGGAAAACACAGGTGCCTCATCATTCTTATTAACCACAGTAACTACCACCGCAGCGTAATCTTCCCATTTCCCATCTGAGGCGAGAATCAGAAGCTTGTACCTCTTCTGCTGCTCATAGTCCAGTGGCTGTGCAATAAAGATTGTCCCAACCTCTGGCTCGATGTCAAACACACCACCTTTGTTGCCAGATGTTATCTGGTAGCGCAGCTTGGCGTTGGCCCCTGCGGCAGGAATTAAAAATGCATGTTTGGAAATGTGTTCAGTATCATTTTAACAATGTAGTAGAATTCACAGTGGGTTTTGTTCATGTCATTATTTCTTAAATCTCTGCATGCTGATACCTCACTATTGTCCCTTTTCATTTGTTTTTGCATTCCTCCAAAAACAAAAAGGGTGTAACCACAAGGGTATTACACCTCATTTCCTCTAAGACCTGACTATTAGTAGGTTTTCATGTCTTCCTTTCTTCTTTTGATTACTTAATTAAATGGAAACTTTGTACCTCGTCTCCCTGGCTTTAATCAGATACTAATTAAAAAAAGAGTGTCGAAAAAAGTAAAAGGGAACATGAGAGCGAAAAAGCAGCATAATGCGCTCTGATAGTTCTCCCTAGGGAATGATTGTGAGGCTTGGGAGAGGGTGGGGGAGGGGTGTAGTTTAGCGGCGAGGAAGTCAATATCTTAGGCTATGTACTGTGCCTCTATGGCCACCACCCGGTGTGGTGGTTTAATACTGGAATATTTAAGATAATCCCCTAGAATGTACAGTCTTTGCTTTCAATCATTTTGTTGGGTTAAAGTAGCTTCAATCCCATGTAAATACACTAATCTGTACTATTAACACAACCCTTACTGACAAAGTGCTCCCTGTCTCCCACAGGGCCCTGGTAGGCTTATTGCGGTCAAACCCAGGGTGGAGTTTTTAAACAAGACAGATTGAGTAGAGCCTCTTAGGCGCAAGTGCAACAGTATTGTAACTTTAATGTTGGTGGTTGGAGTTATTCCACAGCTATTCATCATTAGTGCTGCAGCCCAGCCTAAGCTGCACCCCCGCTCCCCATAAATACTTGATTAACGGACCTAAACATGTCTGATAAAGGGATCTTAGGCTACTGCTATACAGAGGATGAGCAACCGCTTTATTGCTTAAATCCCACCCACCCACTGTGTGGGAGCGTGTCACTCTTTTTGGAACATATGTGCCACAGTGCATTACCAAGCACTTAAATGACTACTAAATCTAGCACACTGCTTGATTTCAGCAGCATGATTTCAGCAGAGCTCAGACCAGATTGGAAAGGACTGCCCACAGGGTAACTTTATGAATACTGCTACAAATGAGGAACTATCTGAAGTAGTTTTGCTGTTCGCAGTAAGAGCCTGGCCAAACTGCAAACTGGAAATGTCTCTCTCAAGAACCCCTCCACTGTAAATAAAATATAAAATATTGGTTCCGTTTGGCTAGCTTCTTTAACATTTATTTCCACAAAGTGGAATTGGGACTCGATCATTCTGCTGTCATTTCAAACTTACCTTCGTCCTCGTCATTAGCGCTAACAGTGACAACAGCCAGGCCCACATCTGCATTCTCATCAACGCCGACTTCATACAGTCGCTGAGCAAACACTGGTTTGTTGTCATTGACGTCGCTGATGAAAACTCTCACATACGCTGTGTCTGCAAGAATGACAGAAAGGCAGAAGATTAAACGACACGGGACGCACGGCTCACACACACACATACTTGAACCACTACTGTAAGTGTGTTACTCTCATTCCATCTTTTTATTGATTCTACAATTCATTGTCACTGTTTAGTGGGGAAGAGGTACTTAACCCAGCACAATGTTGCTCAATGACGTATAAATTAGACAAAACATTACTCACAAAGATCTGCTGTAAATTACATGAATTATTCATTTTGTCAAGAGTGCATTCTTTTTTACAGGGGGGACGGTTCTGAAGAGAAAGAATAACAATAATAGGGCTAAACCTCGTCAACGAGCTACTTTCTCTCTTTCTTTTTTAACCGAGCGCAGATAACGAGGAAGGTTAAATATTTATAAGATGACAAGTGTTTGTGTCTTATCTGTGGGCTCCTCATTACATTGTTTATTTCTTTAGTTAAAAAGAGTAAATTATGTGCTCACAGAGCACATGGGTGACATGTTAATTTGGAACTGCCGCAGTAAAAGATGGCGGAACGTGGCTTTATTTTCTTGGCTTGCTTTTGCATTTGCCTCCTCCGTTTGGTGCGTCCCGGGGGTAACAGAGAGACAGGTAATGTTTGCAGGGGAGATGAGCCCTTCTGGATGCGGCAGATATGTAGACACAACTAAGGCTCATCGCAAATGCTAAGCAGCCCTGGCAACCAGAAGAGAGGGTTTTGCTACTCCAAAAAACCACCCGGTACTCCTAACACCTCCTTCACATACAGAGGCAAATACCCCCGTTTAAATACAAATGTCATAGGACGTCATTCTAAACACAGAGATTTTATTACTGCGCAAATGTCACACGGTGAACAAGGTAAACAAACAGAGGCCTTTCTGGTTAAATTGTGAAACGAGAAAGTTAAAAACGGGGAGGAAAGAAGGGATTGCTACAAGAAAGAGAGTTAGAAGAAATCTCTGAGCTATTTTCACATGGAAGAGAGTGTTGCTGTCTGGTCATGGCAGTAGAATAAATCAAATTAAAATTCACTTTTCAAAGTCAATCCCAAGGTGTAAATGAATGTATTGCCAATGCACCCTTTTTAAAACACAGTGCACAGAGGAAGCGCTCCTCACAGTTTAGAGTTACAGAGTTTCAGTATTGCCCTGTAGGCATATAGGGAAAGAACAATGCTGCTTTTTATGAATTGAACATCAGACCGGGGCAGAGGTCAACCTAAAGTTAACTCTGCAAAGTTATAAAGTTTCTCGGAATCCCACAGTAGTAAAAAACAAAAAAAAACAACATATTTTTGCATCAACTTAAGGAACAGGGACACAATGAATCGGAAGTAGCTGTCGCTAATTATTTATGTCATTATAACAAAAGAGTAATTACACAAAGCTGGATTCTCAATTGACTTAATTGTCTGGACTAGTTTGACATTTTGGCACACACGCTTTTTCTTGGGTAGAGTCCGATGAGTCGAATGAACCCATCAAGTCATTATGTTAAATACAAAGTAGCAGCTTGATATTTTAGCGCTGAAAACATTCAGCAAATGAACAACCACCAACATCTGTCCGAAGGTTAAAAAAATAAATAAAATAAAATGCACCCTGAAAGTGCAACAAAAAAATCTAAAAAATGTAACAGTTACAAGTTTTTGTGAAATTTATGTGCCCGGTTCTTTTTGACTGCGTGCCATATGATGTTTTTGCACAGAACAAATGAAATATAACATTTTAATTAGTGAACTCTAGGGGTTATGATAAGCAAATTAGCAAGCTAGTGCAGCCCCGAGCAGCTACAGCATTAAACCCAGGTAAATTGAACACTAACCATGCAATCCGACGCTGCGCCGGGAAATCATGGGGTCCTGCCATTCATTTAGATATTATTTTGTCACATGCCAATCATCATGAAAACACTGTTGCAAACCTCGCACACTCCACTCCCCATGGATATGACAAAAGTTTTGACTTGGCCTCTCAACTCCCTAGATCCCACTGTGATCAAGCTTTTATGAGGCAGGCCAGAACAATCCAGAACAAACCCAGTCTAAGGAGGCCTTAGCCTGCAGCCTAAGACCCAAAAGAACTAGGGCTGGGTTAGTGATGATGAAGGGGAATACTTGATAGCTCACTAATTAAAGTGATTTTTAGCTAATTTCCACATTGATGATAATTATAATAAATTTAATTTGCGTTGGTTTAGATTTATGTTGCATCTCCACACTGTATACCTAACACTCTGGCTGCTTGTGTGTCTCTTCAGATGTGCAGAGATCACTTCATGCTTGGACTTTTGCACGCTTTGAAAATAATGTGTGTGTTAAACAGGTTGACTGATCCATCATCACCAAGTGAGATGAAACAGGATATTTCTGTCTGCTGGTTTGATTTTTAGATTTGAGCGTAACAAAACTGCACCAGAAGAGACACTTTTTTATTTTATCTCCTTTACTTTTATTTTTACGGGTGTTTATGCCGGTGAAAAAGTCCACTGTGTGCAGAGAGGGCAAGACAAAGAGGGGAGGAGAGACTGGTGAGCCATTTTATACATATAAATACAGACTGGATGAGTTAGCAGAACTGCCCAACAACACACTATATATATATTTAAATATATTTATTGAGCTTATTTATAATGTTGCTAATAATACATCAGTGCAAGAATAGTTGCTTCAGATTCTGAATTTGCCAAACGTGAACCTACTTTAATAAAATTGGACAAAATTTACTAAATTTATCAAGCGTTTTTAGTCATCCAACTATCCAGTCACTCAACCTTAAAATTTCTAACCTGTGTTGGGCTGTTTGTTCTTCCCAGGTCGAGCTGACTCTTGGCCATCTTCTGACTGAACCTCCAGTAAGTAGGAGCTACGGGCCTCACGGTCAAAGACAGCTTCTGTGTAGATAGTCCCAAGTTCTGGGTCGATACGAAACAGATTGTGGTCACCACTGCTGTCACTCAGCAGAGAGTAAGTGATCTGTGGAGCACAGGGAATTTGAAAATTAAGCCAAAGTATATTTTCAAGCAATAACCTGCAAAAACAGCAGAAGTTACAAGCTCTATAGTTGAAAATGTCAAGAGGGCTAAGCAAATCAATATGGTCCATTCAACCAATATCGCCACAATCAGTCAGAGAGCTGAAGAAACAGCTCCCAAACCCACTTCAACAAAACTTTAAAAAACAGTGGAACAAAAGCTTCCACGCTGGTGGGATTGCTGTGTGATGTTACATAATGCTCTTTGTAGTGTAAGTGGATGGTTTAGCAGGGAAACAGCAGTCTCTAGATTTTTGTAAAATCATTTCATTTTGTTGTACCTTCACAAAATAATCTTAAGTGTGTAACCACAAACCTCTCCATTAAGGCCCAGGTCTTTGTCATGGGCAGATACTTGCAGAACTGAAGTTCCTATCTGGGCTCCTTCTGTCACCGAGGCCTCGTAGATGGAGGATGTGAAAAACGGCACGTTGTCATTGACGTCTTAGGGTAGAAATTACATCATCAAATTGACAATGTGTTAATTTCCTGATACCACTCACAATATTTTTTTTCTGCATTCAAAAGTGTAACTACTGATATTTCATTTTCTCAAAAATGAAATGAAAAATGAGAACAAGAGAACAACACCGTTCACCGCAGCAGCTACAGGGGTGAATAACTTCCCTTTAAGCAACATCAAGTAATCCCTCTTTATAATATGTGTTTATACTGTTGCAATTCTATATTGTGTATTTTATCAATAGTCTACTGCTTGTTAATGCCTTTATCTCTGAAGCTACATGATTGCCAGTATTGCTTTGTCTATCTAATCTAATCTGAAATATAATATAATATAATATAATATAATATAATATAATGCCCATTAAAATGGACTCAGAAACAGTTAAATTAATTAAATTAAATCTAAACATACAATTCAAGAATTTCAATAACGTCTGCTGATGTAATGGTAAAATCTATTCAATCAATTAACTTTATTAAAGGACAAAGACAGTGAGATACATACCTGTAATATTCACATAAACTCTTGTGAAAGCTGCAAGAGGCACTGCAGCCACATTTTGTGCGCGGACCTGAAGAGAGAAAAATGGTGTGGTCTCATAGTCCAGTGGCTCGGACACCAGAATGGACGCAGAGCCATCTTCCCGGTTGGGAGAGAGGTAGAAACGAACGGGCATGTTGGTTTCAGGGACCATCCCATCCTCGAGGTTGTAGGTCACTCTTGGGTCACCCAACTGAGATGTTGCTTTGACTGTCTGAATAGCATCAGAAGTTACATCATGATTGTCTTGAAAACCTGGATTTTAGGTATCAAATCAGAAAGGACTAGCGCCCGAGGCAGAAAGTGATAAGTGGAGCATACGTGCATATCATGATAGAGCAAACATCTATCATCTATCATGAGCAAACATCTCAGAATAGGAAAACAAAGTCAGCGAGTTTGCGCATGTGTAGCCGATTGCTCAGCTTATATAATATCAATCTACAATCTTGCTATACAAATTTGGAAAACATGTTTTTTGAAGAGTACAGGCATTGAATGCCTGTACTCTTGCCCTGAATGCCTGCTAATTTCACAATTACATCAATGCTCAATAATATGAGGTCAATGAGTCAATCCAAGAAATATTTAGAGCATTTAAGCACTTACAGCTAGACATTTTTAAATCTCTGGACAAATCATTGAAGCAAATTATTCTATATTAATTGGTTAGTTTTAGAGATGCTAGTGAGCATATTTTATAATTTTGGACAGATTCAAAATGTTTCTGAAGGACAGCAGGTCTAATAGTTGATGTCATCCATAACAGGCTAAACTAAAATACCTGGTTAAGAGGAAATCATGTTTAACAATTTCATGTGTGGTTTTGTATAGCCGTCCATCCATCTGTCGATATCTGTATATCACTGATTAAAAACATTTTAAAAAAAAATAGTAGTGAACAGTACTAGTACTTTTCAGTCTCTGCATTCTTTTTCATTACTGGGCAGAATATATTAGCTATTTTAGAGTGATTAATTATAAACACTTAATCAGAAATGAGCACCTAAAATGTTCTGTCCCCTCTGTGTTGAGAGTTAAGCTCCACCCCTGAGCTGATGGGCACATTTTCTAACTTTAGACAGAGCCAGGTTAGCTGTTTTTCGCTTCTTTTGCTGAGCTAAGCTCACTAGCTGCAGGATACAGCTCTGTAACTAACTCCCAGAGATTGAGTGCTATCAGTCTACTCATCCAAGTCAAGAAAGCGTCAAGTCAGCGTATTTCCCAAAATGCTAAACTACTTTTTTCTTTGAGACTGGTCAGGTAACAGTTGTTCACATGTGACAGGCTATAAACGAACTTGGTCGGACTGCAGTACGGTTCAGCAGGCTGAAAGAAACACGGGTTATGTCAAATTTTGATTACATTTTTGCTTCAATGACTGATTATCTAAGAAAGACACATAGTAGGATGAAAGTCAAACCTGCTGCCTGAGCCCTAAAATAACCTCTTATCAAGAAGTGAGCTGCCTTTTGAAGACCTTGAACAAAAGGGCTTTTTTTTTTTCCCTTCTCAGATTGACAGCCATAAATTTTTCACATCAAAGGAGACATTTTCAATGAATTTAATAAGTCTGGTGTCATAAAATTTGCTAAGCACATGGGATTCAATGTCATCTTTTTGCTACAGCATCACATCAGAACACTTTCACCGGTTTTTCAGTCCACTGAAGAACCTTCTGAGGCATATTCCAGCTCAGTGATAGTATCGAAATAACTGTCAAATTGCACTGATTCAGATAAGCAAGCATTCATCTAACGTAAACAGCAAATAATATTATTAAATAATAATCATAATAATAATAATAATAATAATAATAGAGCGAGAGAAAGGGAAACAAACATTGTAACAGAAATTAAAGTCGCTTGCATGCTTACCACTATAGGTGTGTCCCTGGCAGTGTTTTCAGGGATGACAACACTGTAGCTTTCTTTTTCCCACTGTGGAGGCTGGTTCTTCACATTGGTGATGGTGACTGCCAGCTCCACAGAAGTGCTACGATTTCCACCATCAGTTGCTACGATATCCCTTGTAATATATGTCCGCTGTAAACAAAGGGAACAGTTCAATGGGGGAAATTATCATCATATTTGATGTTGAAATGATTACTACTTTAATCTTGTGAGTCTGACTGAGAAAATGAGGCCCTGTTGACACCGTTAGCAGGAACTATCACACTGGCAGGTTTCTGTGTTTATATCTATCTGTGTGCACATTTTAGCTGCATTATAACAGGGATGAAACAACTCTCAAGCTTCAGAAGTCACCATCACTTTTTTGATTATGTGTTTACTCCTTGATTGATTACAAAGAGGTTCAGAAATGTTGGACACTGACATACTTGTCAGTTTTGTGTATGTACTCCACCAAGATTTAAGGGTCTACAAACATGTTTCTGTAACTGCTGTAAAATTACAGTTAATCTTATGCACAATCACCTGTTGTCGTGGGTAAAAAGTCATATTTCTGTTAAACCCCTTGAACAGTCAGTTTATTATTCTTTCTCTTAAACGCTACTCTGCTAACACAGAAGCAAAATTGAGAAAATTGTGTCACTGTCCAAAAATGTACAAATCAAGCTATTTTAGTGATATAAAAAGTAAAAAATTTCATAGCAAAGTCTAATATTTTGCTTAATGTTCAGGAGAAGTCGATGAGCTCATTGGAGGACCCAAACTTGGAAGCCATTTAGTTAGACTAAAAAACAACAAAAGCAGTAGAATGAGCCACAGAAAAATACAATAAGCCATAATTCGGACTCCATATAAACTCTTTTGTTACTGTGCCATAATTGAATTCCAAGGACATAAGGGAGTAAATTTGACTTGGGAACTGCATTTCATCAAAGTGGACACTACAAGCAAAAGTGAAAAGAGGCCATTAGAGTGTTTGAGTCCATTTACTTAAATTAAACAATGAGTAACATTAAAATTACACTCGCGCCAAAGTGAAGAAGAAGGACATTTAGAAATATGTCCTTTTACCCACATATTGTAATTGTATTTCATAATAATGACTAAGTCACAGTTACAGAGCTCAAATGAAAAATTGTTCACTATTATTTCACCACGAATTCGATTGTTCAGCTTTAGCTTCATTTCAACTATCAGCTGCATTATTCTGTCAATGTAAATCAGGTCCTGCGACTCTATTATCGTGCTGCAGTGGTCAGATAAAAACCAATCTCACTTAAGTTCAGTATAAGATTTTCTATTTGTGGGACAATCCAATTAGTATTTGTAAAGTAATCCAACTCTTTTCCAAAGCTTGAAACCAGAGAACAAAGATTGCAATCTGCGATGCCCAATATGGACCCAGCAGCTGCTGCTTTTACATTAAATGAATATCTGACTTGGTAATAGCTGGAAATTAAATTTGCTGTAATAGTGTCAGATCTCTATCAGGACATATAAAAAATTCTGGATACGGTCATGGCAACCTTTTCCGTCTTTTCCACTTAATTCTCTGTGGAACTACGCTGTGCAGTGTGTTGACACGGGATGAGGTCGGCTCTGGCTGTGCATGTCTTAGGGCATAAGAACATTCACAGTTGTTCAGTGGCATATCTCTTTCATTAAAGTGCTTCGAGTCAACTGGGAACAGTGCTTCACATTTTACTGTGAAGTGTGGTTTGGAAATTTAGCCTTAATTCTTTTTTTAATGCAATCAGAAACTGTGATGAGAAAATCAAAAAGAACAACGTCTCAGACCGGCTAAGACATTTAACATTTAATGAAGAGCTTTTATGGTTATAGCACAAAGATTGTTGCATGATCCAAATAACTTCTGAAACCACCCTAAAATATGCAACAGCTTTGTTAGGCGAGGTTTTGTGCTTAGCATTATCAATTTTGCATGAAGTCAGCAGCAAAATTGCCAGAGACTTCCGACACCAGTGCAGTAAAAAGTATGTTAAATAATAAAAAGCCCTATAGTGCAATAGCAGACCAGCTCCTGTTGAATAAATTAAGGTGAAAACAGGAAGACAAGCACTGATAGGTCTGAGAAAGACTACAACATATTTATGAAAAATGAAAAAAAAAGTGCTACATTACTGGCAGTGACATTATAAATCACTCGAAGTTAGCTGACAACACTCAGCTCGGTAAACTTTGAGGTTAGCATTTTTAGGTAGTTGACCAAAATTATGCATACATGTAAAATAACAACTGTGTAATTTATCTTAAGGGGATTCGTCTTTGTATTTTATATTACTCCAAAGATTGTGGCTTAGTGTTTTCATTTTTCAGAAGCTGTTGGCAGGGAGGTTAACTTTGCATTCATAATCTTCCTCACAGTGTTTCAGGTAATCACCTCAAAATACAAAAATCTTTTGTTGGTGCACTCAGTCAGTCTTTTTTTATCAAAGTCTCAGATGATAAATGATGATAAAAGAAAGCTTTTTCTATCTATCTATCTATCTATCTATCTATCTATCTATCTCTCTATCTATCTATATATATATATATATATATCAATGCTGCAGCATTTATAATAGACAACAAGTGTATGCAGTGTATGGTAATTAGCTTCTTTTAAACCTGTGCCATTAATTAAAACACATTTTTGACAGCTACTGCAGGTAAGAGGATGTTTTTGCACATTTAAAGGAAAAGTTATTGTAACAGAGCACTAGAAAAATGCGAGTCATTAAACAGAACCAAAGGACACACAAGCTGTTAAAATGTATTTTAAATAATTTGTTTAGACTGAATTAGTCTCCCTCCATCTTTTTTCTCTGTGGTATTTCCACATGTAGCACCTCTGGGAGTAGACATACTCGAGACTGGTAGTGGCAGTTAGAGGCACTTTGAGGTGCCTCATTCATTAACTTTGTTGACACAGACCCACAGGCCGATGTGTGTGCCGTCCTGGTATAACTCATTTTGTGGGGACCTAATGTACTTACACAGTCCCATTACGAGGACATGCCTTCATTGTAGGAAAAAAGTAAATCCCTAAAAATTAAGGTGAAGACCTGGAAAAGAAAGGTTAGGTTAGGTTTTTGGTAAAGGTCTGAGTTAGGCGAGTAGGGGTTATCTTTACATTTACAGTGTATCTCTGGAAATTAATATTATTTAGTGTCCTCCATCACAGATAGATTACTCTGTGTGTGTGTGGACGGGTATTAACATCTTCGTGGGAACCAAAAATTGGAAGTTTACTATTCTCGTGGGGACCGACAGCCCATGTGGGGACCAAAATCCCCACGAGTTTGAAGGCATTTTTGAGACTCAAAATGTGGTTTTAGTGTCAGGGTTACTATTAGGTTAAGGGTAAGGGTCAGGGTTAGGCATTCATTTTTGATGGTTAGGATTAGGGTAAGGGGCTAGGGAAAGCATTATGTCAATGAGATGTCCCCACAAGATATGAATACACAACATGTGTGTGTGTGTGTCTGCACTGGCTGACAAAGAGCCTACTGTTGTACTTGCCTGTGAGATGGGCTGGTTAACATAGACCCATCCAGTGATGGGGTTGACCTGCAGGTACTCAGGCTGCTCCGGAGACATGGCGTAAGTGATAGCTGCATTAGTGCCAAAGTCATCATCGTGAGCAGCCACACGCAGAAAACTGGTACCGACCAACGTGTCTTCCCTCAAAAAATCTGCACAGGAAAGAAATAATGTATTTGTACTCACTTTACCCCTCAAAGAACTTGCACCTTATAGTAGCTGAAGGCAATGGATGATAAAGATCCAACATGATGGATCTTAGAGAGAAAAAACCCTCTTGGGTTCTCTAAAAACATGCTCAATTAAATCAAATTACTATATAAAGGTGCACAAAGTCAATCAAATTCTCTATGACTTAACATCAGTTTTATTCACGACTGCATATTTTAATAGGTCCTGGTTGTGCTCCTGCTTTATTAATGCGACGTATATTTAATTTGGATATCAACATGCATAACATTTATCCCACACTTACACTCATAGCGTAAATTCTCAAACTTGGGGCTGTTATCATTTTGGTCCAGTATTTGGATGGTTAGCTGACAGATGCCGATCAGAGGCTCCTCTGCCCAATCAGTGGCTGTTACTGTGATCGAATACTCTCTTTGCCGCTCCCTGTCGAAGCGGCGGGCTGTCACAATCACTCCTGTAAATAAAGAACAATGATCAAACATACAAACAGCAATACCAACCAGTGGTTCTGCACCCCAGTATTTCCACCCATCATCCCAAGATTTTGTAAACAAGTAAACAATTATGAATTTATTCTGGGTAAGTCGAGCATTCCTTTCAAGTGCAGTGACTTTGTTATTAAATCTTGAGATGAAGAAGACTGAGCACGAGCCTAAAAGAAAATGACTGACAGAATAACATGTTGACTGCACGTGCCAGGACTTCTGAACAGCTTCTCTATTTGCCAACCCCTTAATTATGTACACTCATTTTGTTGTTAATCACACAAGCTTCTCCCACATTTAATGAAATGTTAATCAGTATACAGGTTTTGGCATTTGACTTAAATTCTTAAGAATAACAATTTAACATATAACAGTTGATTTCGTATCAGTATGCATCCTCCTCACGTCTCCACACCTCAGCTCAAAAATACCAATTGAGTTGACAATTACCATTTAAATACAACACATCCTGTCTACAGCAGACTTTCTGCTCTATGTCTAATTGAGACCTCTTTTACCCCAGACGAACTGAGGCTGCTCTACCTGTGTCCGGATGGATTCTGAAGGAAGGCATTGCGCTGTCTCTGTGCATTAGGCCATATTTGACTTTTCCATTTGCCCCCTCATCTGCATCCACAGCATGCACTTGCAACACAAAAGTCCCCGTTGGCTGGTTCTCCAGCACCGTAGCTTGTTCACGATATTGCTGGCACTGAGATAGAGAGAGGAAGAGGAAACAAGGAAGGAGAGATAAATACAAGAAAGTAGTCATATATAAGGCAGTGTATCATCAGAATACGATAATATTAATAAGAAAAAGGGGATCAAAGAAACTAAACTAATTAAGTAGAAGGTCACTACACACACACCACACAGGGAGATTCTGCACATGAAACACAATATAGCAGTTATAGATACAGTAGAGCACATCTTTGGAAATGAAAACACTTGAACTGATTTCTTTTGAAGAGACAACAGCGAACAGCTTTGTCTTTGCAAAGAATTCAATCCATTCCCCCTAATGAACATATGCCCCAGATAAAGAGCAGCTCTCTGGAGTCTTTTTTTTTTTGTAATCAGATATAAAAGCCAGCTACTCTTTCAACAGAATGACCATGAAAAAAGAAAAACAATAGACAAGGAGGAGCAAGAATAAAATGGAGAGATGGATCAAAGGATGTGAGCATGCAATTAAAAGAAGAATAATGCAGGAGTTCATGGGACGTGATGGCACAGACAGCATGGCCGGAGGCAGCTGTTCATAAAAATCACATAATATAAAACATAAGGTCATGCTAGCCCAGGTGGTTCTGAGGCATAACTTGATATTCAAACAAATCAAGTTGCCAAGAGTTCAAAACCGCCCGGAAGACCCCAGGAGCTCCAGCTCTGCATGAATATGTCTTCTGCCGAAGTTCAAGTCATTCCTAATTAAGGAGGAAGTTAATTAAACAGGTACAGTATATTGTGATGATTCTGCAATTTTTTCGTAAATTAATTGAAATCCCACTGGACTGCCTAAAGATAGAGTGGGTGTGCAGGCTAATCGGAACTCACGGGAAAACAGAGCAGAGAGAGACGGAGGCCAGGGAAATGAGAACACCAAGGCAAAATATGAGAGTGCTAGAGAGTGAGGTGAGAAGAGGGAAGGAGGAAGGAAAGAGGAACAGCTGAAATGCAATGAGGGGATAAGACTGAGAAAAATACAACAATGGATTATAAAAGGTTCACGTTGACAGCAACAACAAAAGAAGGAATGCTTGAAAGGTCTGACATTTTGGGAAATACATTTACAGACTCTTTTGCTGATAGTTAGCTGAAAAGATCAATACAACTCTACTTGTATGGCCTGAATAGTGAATATATAGCTTGATCCACTAAGCAGTTAAAACTGCTTGGAAGCATAGCACTATCCAAAGGTGCTAAAAAAGTCTTAAATAAGAAATAGGTAAACAACACCCTATAAATACATTTATTTTGAAGGTACTACTTTTCTTCTTTGTCCTTGGTTGTTTTACTTTCTTTCCCCTCACCTTTCTGATTTTCTCACCCACGACCAATTAGTTACACCTGTTCGTCGATTCCCCATCCTTCTTGTGCATTTAATTTGTCTTTGCCATCTAGACCTTGTCAGATCGTCTGTGTCCTTTGCCCACCCCTGAGCTCCTGAGTGCCTTTGTCCGTCATGCTGTCTACACTGGTATTTTGCACCTATACCTCCAAAAATGGAAGAGGAAAAACACTTCCATTTTTGTTTTTTATAGGGATTAAGTAAAAAAAACAAAATGTACTAATAATACCAGAGTTTTCTTCCTCACCTCCTCAAATATAGGTTTGTTGTTGTTGACATCATCCACCCCAACGATGACCCGGGCAGTCGAAGAGAGAGGGTGTGGTCCGCCCGATGCATTGTCATCTGTGGCCGTTACATTTAGGGCGTACTCCAAGCCTTGAAGCTTGGGCAGGGGAGTGGAGCGGAGACGGATCAATCCTGCAAAGAGCGTAGACCACTTAAATTACTTCTTGTATAGTTGATGGTCTATACTACCAGAGTACATACAACCATTCTATAGCTGTTAAGTAGGATGTTATTGCTGCTGAGGAAGTAAACGCATAGTAAGGGACATGCTATCAATAAAAACACACTAGAAAATTCATACTGCATACTGTTGTTCTAGACGTTGGAAGCAAGACAGCGAGTAGTGAAAATTCACCTCTCAAGTCCACAGAAAGGTAGAAATCTGATATACAGACTAAATCCAAAAACCAATTTCACAGTAGTGATTTTGTCACATTTCTAATCTAATAATTGCATGCTTTCCTCTAAAGATGCCCATCCAGCTAAAGCACTTGAGCGAAAACATAAAGCAGTACAGTGATTCTGGTCAGAAGTTAACGAGGCTCAGCAGATGCCTATTAGCTGTTCCTCTTGCCCCCTTTGTCTGCTTTCATGTAACAGTCAAGATAAAAGGTGGGATAAAAGGATGGAGCATCTGAGTCAACATCTTTCTCGTCAACAGAAATACAAAAACATCAGAGGTTGCAGAATGAGCAAGCAGCCTGTGATGTGGGGAAAACCCATTGAAGTGAGAGCATGGGGAGTTTTTTATTCTCTTGTTGTGTTTCTATTCATCCCCTTCAATGCTCTTGATTAAAGACAACACAGCATGCTGATGCACACATATGGGAGCGCCTGACTTCCCTCTCTCCCGTATTACTTGTAATTTCACCTGCTCACAGAGCAGAGAAGGATCCAAGGTTCTAATGACAATGGGTGACATTGACATTGCTTCACCGCTACATTAAAATTCGCAAACTGAGTAATTGTCTCGCCTTAAATGTCAGCCTTGTTTACAAATGCAACACCAGCTCAACCAGCTATTCAGTGAGACGGCGTTCCTCGCATATACAGTAAAAGGGAAACCATATAGTGATTTCCCTGCACCCAAACGATATCAGCCTTAGCATTTTCTTTCTCTGAGGATACACAGAAAGGGTGGAAAGAAATATAAAACGATGACACAAAAGAAAGAGGAGCTGGCGGAGCAGAGCTTGGAGATTGCGAACTATGATAGAGCAGTTGTTGTGAAATTGAATTGAAAGGGTTGGGTGACAAATGTCACAGAGATTGCCACTGGTTTCGGATCAAAGGGTAAATAAAAAAGATAAACTGTGCAGTCATCAATGCTAGAAAGCTAAGAAACATGTGGGACATTCCTCTCTGTACCTGCAAAAAGCCAAAGCAAGGACAGAAATTTCCAGAATAATGTTATAGATTTTATTTATGAGCCTAATAATAGATAGAGCAGCACTTGTATAGGAAATATAGCTTTTATTATCAGCTTTCAATATCTGTTCACACCGCCTTTGAAAATAGAGGTCCTTCCTTGCACACCTTAGTTGTAAAAATATATTTGAGAAAATTGAAAGCGCAATTTGACAGAAAGCCCATCGATTACAATAAGAGCTGAATAATATGACACCTGGTTGGAAAATTAAGAAATATCACCTTTCTGGCTGTCAATGACAAAATTTTCCTCCTCGTTGCCTGCTGTTATGGAGTAGATTATACCATCGCCATCTGGATCTTTGGCCAGGACTGTTGCAACAAGGGTGTTGGGGCCTGCGTCCTCAGAAACGAATGTTCGATATCTGCGAAGAGGAACTCAAGTTTAGACAAAGTGAGAACCCGTACTTGGTGGAAGTCAATAATAGAAACCCACAAACAGAGAGACGAAAGATATGAATCATTTACACAGTCCAGGGCATCGGGAAGCTGATTAGACTTATGGTTGTGGCTTTTACTTGTCACTATGATTTAACCTGTCCTCTTAGCTGGCCAGACCAGAGACAAATGATAATGTCTACTGGGATGTTGAAGCCATTGAACAAATGGTGCTTCCACATACCCTGCCCACTGTGGCCATTTGATCCACTGCCTTTTAAAATGTCAACAGTGATTTGCTTGCTCTGTGGTGCTGGGTAGCAAAATGCCCAGCAAGACACAGGAGACTGATATACCGCTGTGGTACAAAGCACAATGGGGAGGAGATTAACTGTGTGACTAGAACGCACAGATGA
>VUQR01002070.1:1841-28988 GCA_015108515.1 Hemichromis elongatus | reverse complement strand
CCACAAACAGAATCCTGGCGTAGGTTCCTGGGGAGTCCAGATGCTGCAGGATGAAGTGTAGAGCCATGTTGATAGCATCGTCTACAGACCTGTTGGCTCTGTATGCAAACGGGATACGGTCTTCTGATGCCAAATAGAGTCCTTGGTTATAACATCTGATTATTTAAGTTATTATTCCCTTCTTATTGGCAGGAAGCATCCCCCTTAAATCCTTGAGGTGGCATACAGGAATATCCCAGTGCACAAGCAGTTTCTGGAATGCTCAAACAAGCCCATCTGGCTCCAATTATCACTCCAACAGGTTACCTTGACGATGTCTGGAAATCTAGATGCATTGTGATGCAGCTATGTGGCTGGCTGATATATGTATAAACCAGCAGTTGAATGGGAGGACCTAATGAAGTGGCTAGTGAATGCAAGTCTCTTAAAATGACAAGTCATAAAAAGGTAACTTGTCAAAAAAGGTAATTAGTGTTACAATACTAATATACCATTAGTTTTATTAATTTGCTGTGAGTTATTTATCGTATTTAACAATACAACCAACTGATAATGTGGATTTATTTTCACCGAATACGAAGCGGATGACTTAGACAAAGATAGAGAGCACATCACCCGTTTCCTTATGAATGCAATAATGGCAGGGGAGATGACTGTAGTCAGTTTAGCACTAACAGAACTAAGCAATCCCTCATTCAGCACTCAGCCTTGTCTGCATTCACTAAT
Source organism: Hemichromis elongatus (assembly GCA_015108515.1). Taxonomy (NCBI): domain Eukaryota; kingdom Metazoa; phylum Chordata; class Actinopteri; order Cichliformes; family Cichlidae; genus Hemichromis; species Hemichromis elongatus. The sequence continues at coordinate 28,262 of VUQR01002070.1, read as the reverse complement.
AGATTTCCTATTCTTGTCTAATTAATAAGGGAAGCCTTTTCCCCCTGAAAGGCTCCCAGAGCTATATTGAGGGGTGGAGAGGTCGCTGGGAATCCATCAGATGTGATGCAGTTAATCAGCATAAAGCCTGCTTCAGTGCACTGCTAAACAATGACTGTAGGAGTGGACCCAGCCTTCATAATGCACCACACCGGGACAGGGAAATACAGAGATAAAATTTATAAACAGTATTGCGCACTGTCGAGTTTTTAGTGAAATCTCACTTACTTACTTTCTTTATTATCTGTAAAGCAGTTTTTCTAGTCAGGATTTAAAATTACTAGCTGAGGAAAAGCAACATTGTAAGAGGGAGAACCTGCTAAAGGATTTGTGGGAGACAATATAAAAAATTTAGAATATGGGGGGAAAAGCCCGCTAAACCACACGCTTTCTTTCTGAGCAACAACAACAGCAGCAGAAAGAAAATGCACAACTCAGGGAGAGAGGAATAAAGGAGACCAGAGAGCAGGACCATATACAGGACAAGAAAAAAATGCCATGACACTCCTCACACCCACATCATTCTGCAGCAAACTGGCAAGTCAGTAATAAAAGCTGACTCAGTCTCCTTCTGCAGTGCACATTTTACTTCATTGTTCCACGCATTTGATTAAAGTACAAAAAAATATCTGTTCCTGACACAGTGGGGAGCAGAGATGGTCATAAAGACAACAGATGAGTCACGGAGGGCACTTCCTATTGATGTTGAGCATCTGACTAGCTAGACAGAAGTGCCAGATTGTAATCTCACAAAGGTCAATCAAAAGCATTAATCAGCATAATCTCACCTGCACCTACAGCCCACATATCTGCTGGCTACCTGGAGCCTGGCAACGTCCTTCAAAGAAAACTGCCATTTGGGTGCTGCTGGCATCCGATACCATCATCTAATCAGTCTCATTGGTACACGATTCAGGGAAATCAGCTCTTCTTTAGCTGATACAAGCAATGAGACTTGGACTGTGTGTCCAGGTGGAAAGTGGTTTATGCAAGGAACAGGTGGAACAGAAATGCATCCATTTGCAGTTGCTGTAGTTGGGCATGTATTCATGAGTGCGAATCTACAGTTCACACGTAGCAATGTGCAGCAGTTACATGGATGCAGTGATGTACACAAACACACTGTTACTGGTGTACAAAGTATGCACACACAGACACAAGCGCGTACACATACACACTGTAGATGCTGACACTGGCATCTTGGACAGCCTCTCAAACTGTGTAGCGTTGCCAGAAGAGGAGGAGAGAGAGAGAGAGAGAGAGAGAGAGCAGGAAAAACATCAATGCTGCTGTAAAGACATCATTTTCATTGTGTACAAGGGAAAGTGGTGGCACCATAAAATGGTAATGACAGTTAAGGCGTTTAGTCACGGACTTACTGGAAGGTGCTGAAAAAACCCACACACCCATATTTTGACATACATAACAGTCTTTGAAGCATCAAGCTTTAAAAACCTTATGATGTAGATGTAAGTATATGACCTCATCAGTGGGCATCCACATACCTTCACGTGTCAAGACAGAGTGAATAAAATTGATCTCTTCATTACAATGCAATGTTCAGCTGGGAAACCTTGGGTCATGGCATTCGTATGGATTGTACTTTGACACCTACTGCCCAACTAAACATTAGTGCAGACCGAGAACCTTCCATTGGAAAGACAAGCTTTAACAGCAGTGGAAAAATGCATCCTACCACGCTGCAAGGTTTTGATGTGGCCTCCAAACCCCACTGATCCCAATCTGATCGATCATCTGAAAGATGCTCTGGAACGAGCCTGATACACAGAGGCCCAAAGGACTGGATGCCAACATCCTAGTGCCAGACACCACAAGACAACCGCAGAGACACAATGATTAGCAATTCCACATCTGATACGTAGCTCTCTCTGTGTTTGTCTATGGCGACAGAGATGCTTTGATTGGGCCCTGTGTGTGTGTGTGTGTCAAAGGTGTAGGTCAAGGGTTACGTAAATCTTATGAAGATCATTAACTCTAGAGAAGGAAAAAATGTGATGGTAGTTACAAAAGATACACACAGAAAAAAATGGCAATATATTAATTATTTACCCTTGTATTGCTGCTATTTTTAGTTTGGTTTGTACTGTATTGACAAGAAAAACTATCATTTCACTCAAAATGACATATTTATTTATTTATTTGTCATACAGCCAAACTAACGGAAAATTTTAAGCTTCCATATTTTTCTTGGAGGAACCTACAAGGTCTTTTGGCACCCTGAAACGTTGCATTATCAGATGTACCTGCAGGGCTGTAAATTCACAGACAGTCTCTCCACGTACTTTTAACTGTTCTTTGTCCTGCATCTGTATGCAGTTGGATGGATGTGCATATTAATCACATTAAGTGTTTGAAAATATGCCAACGGATGCTCAAAAACACCTATCTTATCCCCTTATCACTTTGGGTACATCAGGGCGTGTCCATGAAGGCGTCTATAGTCACTGTGAAGTTTAGATCAAGTGTGTGGTGATTTCTTTGTTTTGTATTGTCAACGTTCCCTGTGGTTGTTAATGGTCATACTTCCTATCATTTAATTGGACCAAAGCTTTTCTTGAGTTTCTTTTCTTGAGGACAGCTTATAATGAGAGGGTTATTCAGAATCCTCTAACTGACCTTCAGCCATTACATACTCTGTCATAAGAACCGTGCTGCAGTTCTTCTTAAATATAAAAGAACTGTGAGCACTTTCCTTTTTTCACAAGGAATGGAAAGGAAAGTGTCTGCAGAGTAAAAGGTCTGCAACATCAAAAGTCACAACATAATCTAATCAAAATACTGTAGCCAACATAGCAATGAAATGTCATTAGTGAACACATAAAAAGGAGGAAGACAGACAAAAAAAAAAAAACGACACTAATTTAAGTGCAGCATTATACTATAAGCAAGATGCTAACCGACAAAACTTCCCTGCTAGTTGTTCAAATAAAACCTCACACTGAGGCCATTTGCACTGCTGCAGCTACTGCTGGGTTTAAAAATGAAACTACAGGAGCTCCAACTTTGCTGTAAGGTATGAAATTGTACAATAACTCACATGTAGACTTCAAAATTGAGAAAAGAGCACGCTATCTCAGTGTTCAGTTCAAAAGGACATTGTCTTTCATAGCAGGGCAGGACACAAAATGGAAGAAAAATTATAGCTTTGGAGTGACTGCGCCAACGTGCACATTGTAAGGTACAAAAAGAGAGAGAGAGAAAGTGTCAGAGAGCGAGAGAAAGCCTAGATCTGTCTTCTCGAGAACGCGAGGATTAAACAAACAAACATGTGATTTGCATCCGGAGGAGAGTACGTGACAGCAAAGCTTTGTTTTTCCATTCCCCAACAGTTCACGCCTTATACCAGTGAGTGCTGGGCTTAGCAGCAGCCTTGTAAGGACAGCAATTTCATTCTTGAGAAGTAAACTTCAAAATACAGCCAGCTGCGGTAACATTTCTAGATTCCTGAAGAGTTTCATGCATTTTAAGTACTAAAAGGCCTTCGTTCTCATCCTTGATGAACAAAAGGTGGTTCCGGATGAGATTGAAATTTTTGTGCTCTGTCTTTCACCAAAATGATTTGTGGTTTAAGTGAACTACCCAACAAATTACTGCAATAATAAACCATGGTATGTTCTAATAAAAAGCACAAAAATGCAAAATACACTTTATAATCAAGGGAAACACCATTAAGGTTTGAAGTACTTCTCAACTTTTATATGTGACTACCTGTAACTATCTGTAGGTTAGCCAGGCCATCGCTTGACCCTGTAAGAGTAGAAACCATTATACTCAATAATGATGATCATCATCATTAGACCTGTCGTTAATTTGTAGGACAAACTGTTACACAAAAGACATTAAATGTTGTGTGTTTTTTGATGACTTCTTAAAGGTGACGGCAGGTCCTTCACCTCAGACATCTGACAAGTTGATAAACTGCAGACATGCGATACAAAACACACAGTTTGTGCCAACACCAGACCATTTCAAGCCTTATAGACAAGAAGCTTAACCTTAAAGTCAGCTATCCATTGAAGAAGCTCAAGAACTGGAGGAATTTAATTTTGTTGTTGTAGTCAACTTGGAAACAATTCTGATAGAAAGGATCATACTTTGGACTGAGATGAGGGAAATTTACCCCCAGTTTGTTTGACCAGGATTCTTGTATGAAATCTGCCTATAAACTAATCTTTGCCATCCATCCATCCATCCATCCATCCATCCATCCATCCATCCATCCATCCATCCATCCATCCATCCATCCATCCATCCATCCCCAATAGTCTGAAGTGCTCATGTTATTATGAGGCAGTGCTATATAAGTTCAGTGTCATTCATATTGCTATCCCTACTATAGAGGACACTTTCAGTAAAACGAGACTCAAAAATATAACAGTAACAGGTCTTTTTAGACGTGCTTCATCAGCCACTACATAACACTGTTTAATTATTGACCCAGACTTCAAAAGGCTTCAAAAGACAGAATAATAATTTTAATTTCAATCATGCTCTTGTACTTACCCTATAGGCCTAGATAATGATAATAACCACAGACAGAGGGTGTGTATGTGGGTAGTGTGGGGTAGGTCAGGCAAGATTAATTGTGTAGTATGTAAATTTCATTCGTCACATGCAGACTGATGTCGATTTTAATTGAATTAAAACAATGTGAACTCTGGCCTGCTCAGACTCTAAGAGGACAGCTGGTGAATAGTGATGAAGTGAGTTGGTGAGACAGGAGGAGGAGAGGGCAGGGAGGTGAGGGGTGAGGTAGATATGGCAAGGGGCACAGATTAGTTAATGATGAGAGTGATAGTTGACCCTAAACTAATGAGCCATTCTCTTCCATCCTATACAGTGTTACTGTTTCACTAGTAACTGAGCTGCTCTGTAAATTTATAGGCTCTGAAAAGCATGTGGATTTATCTGTATCAGCAGGTTGTGACAGATAGTAGGTTGCGCTGCACATCTCACATATAAAGCAATTTTATATTGGGTGTTCCATCCTCTCATGGGTGTGATTGATGTACGTGTGTGTGTATGTACACAAGTGCACCGGTGTGTAAGTGAAGTTGGGAAAAGTCAACTGCTGGAGTAACACTTATCTCAGGTGTGATTTTATCATCTCGTCTCCAAGGACATGTACAGTAACCAAGGCTGAGAGTCGATCATGGCAGGCCAGCACACAACAGGCATCAGAGCTACAACATATTCAGAAGAAGGTTTCAGCTGAGGCTAAACCCATCTCTTTTTCTCACCCCACACCTCTTATCTCTCACCACTCATTCCTCATATTCCCACTCTCTAGGATAATATCATAGCTAATCGCTGCTTCTCCATCCATCTATCCTCCTTCGGCCTGATAGATGAGGACAGAAAACAGACGGAGGAGGTGTGGATACCACACTCCTCTTTCACGTCTCTGCTGACTGATTCTGCCTCCGCTTTTTTCTTCCCTATGCAGCATCCACGGACGCTACATCCAGCTGGCAAAGTAAAAGTCAAGTCATCGCCTTGATAAATAAATATATAAATACATCACACAGTCATGCTCACGCATGTGCATGACGCCAGTTACATTTTACAAGGCTGTGAAGTGCACGTGCTTCTGAAGGTGACCCTGTGGTGGAAGAAACCTTTTACTGCAATGAGACGATGTCCCAGCTCACCTCTCCGCACCTCTGCTCCTCATTACACACACAAATACACTCAGTTTCTGTTAAAAACTCAGATGGAGGAATCTTAGGTGTAACTGCCTGCTGAGGGTATAAAAATCGGACACAATGCATGCCTATACAGTGAACACACAAACAGTCACATATTTAATCCTCACAAATAAACATATTCATTCACTATACATAAAGTGAGTTTTCCAAGCATCGCCCCTCTCGCGCTGTGGACATTCTACGAGCGGTAATGTAAGGTAGACGATTCCTCTCCTCCCCTCGATTTCCTCTTGCCCTCTGCACCTCCAATTCACTGTGCCAAATGGTACATTTACATTGGCCATAACCTCAATCACCATGCTTGCAGGCTATGCTGAATGTGCAGGCAGACATTTCTACAGTGAAGGGATGCAGACAGTGGTATAATGGGAGCAATAGATAGAAACCCACGCCCGAGGCATCCATCAAACCAAACGACTCCATTACAGTAAGTCCGACAGAGGCAAACGGTAATGTGCACTGTGATAAACACTAGGATAATAGTCTGTTTATAGTCCTGGACACACTGTTTCTACTGGGAAACACTGGCTAGGAATACAGATAAGATACACGAGCACCAACCTCTATCTTTTTCACTCTGTTCTATCGCTTCTCCCGCTCTCTCTTTTTGCTGTTATCAGTCACTTTCTCTCCCTTGTTCTCTTTATCCTTTTCTGCTCTGCCTGTATAATATTTTCCTTCCTGCAGAACACAGAGCAAGCTGCATACATCAGCTGAACCAAGCTTTATCTGGTGTTTTACTGTTGTAGCATTATCATCACAGTACTGGAACGAGGCCTAAGAGAGCCATAAAAATTTAACAGAAATGATTCAGACGTAGAATGAAATATCGCGCAAAACTCCCACAAGTATGTATGTTTAACGTTAAAAAGACAAACTCGCAGGCACGCACGGATAAAGTGGCCCGTGCTCGAATCGGTTCATATCATAGGTGGGTTGCAGTTTCGGCTCGGAGACTGCTTCGTGTGTCTGTGAAAGTGGGAAGGGGTAAACACAGTTGTAGACAAATCTGACCGCACTCAGCATTCCCCAGAGGAAGCGGGGAATGGCCAACCTGCTGCTGCTATGAATCAATTATAACAGTACACAAAAAGGCACTCTCTTTTAAAGATGGGAGGTGGAGGTGAAGGCCTATGGGGGGGCGGGGAAAAGGGAAATCTTTCCATCTGTTGATAATGGTGCATTTATTCTCAGTGCACTCGGTTGCTGCATGAGCTGTACCTCCCTGCGTCTGCACGCTCAAAATGAGATAAGAAATTTTCAATGCACCGTGACATAAACATAAAATGAGGCAAGGGGCTGTTGTTTGTTTTACATTTTGATTAACCCAAAGAGCATCAGAGCTTGATTAAGGGGCTCCTGGATCAGCCTGATCTGTGAGGGCCTGTGTTTATGCTCATAGTTAACCTCTATTACAAGACTTACTTTATTCCAGATAGCAGCTCCTCTACTGCTTCTAATGGAAGTCATTACATAGTGGAGTAGGGTCAGAACACACGCACACACACACACACAGTTTGCAGTGAGGCAGGGTCACAGCAAAGGCCAGTATCTATTGCGCTATATTTAAGATCAGTTAAACTTAATGACCTCCTTCGTCCTCTTGGCCTATCAAATAAACTACAACATTAGCCCTTGGATGTAGTTTGGCCTTTTATGTTTGCTGTCCAGGCAATGTCGGTTTTAACAGGATGTGATAAAATGTGGATAATCGCACACCCACTTGAGGGGATGATGGTGTAGGTTTATTAAAGGAAATGAGCCCACGGTGAGAGGGAGCTAATCTGATTCTAACAGGAGACTACGGCTTTAAAAGAGGAGGTATCCCACTAAGGCAAAATCAAGTGGTACTACACACTAACAGAAAAAGGCAGAGTAGAGGATAGAGAAGGGGATACAGGCATTTACATTACTGCATTTTCCTGTCAAAAGAATCTCGCTAAACTGTAGTCATGGTTGATAGTTTTCTGCTGCATTAAAGCTGAAAAGCATCGCGTCCCGAGTGTAAACTTTCTAACTCTATTTTCATGACAAATGATGGCACTTTATGTTCTGATGAATGCGATTAAGTGTCTCTGTGTAAAAATAGGTTGAGAGTGAGAAAAAAAATTATTCATTTCTATCCTTTTGGCTCATTGTTTCATTATTGTTCACTGTTACTTTCCCCTAAAAGCGTGCTCTTCCCAGTGTTTTACCATTTCTGTTGTACAGGCTCTCATACCTCACTCTGCATGGAGGCAACATGTTGAGTACATATATGGAAAGATAAGGGCAGTTTATTAGGTACACCTTGCTAGTACTGGGCTTGACCCCCTTTTGCATTCAGAAGTGCTTTAATTCTTTGTGGCATAGACTAAACAAGGTGCTGGAAACCTTTCTCAGATATTTAGGCCCATATTGACATGGCAGCATCACACAGTTGCTGCAGATTTGACCACATCCGTGACATGAATCTGAACTGTTGGACATGCTGCACTTCCCTACTAGAAGCACCTTTCAGATGACGGGTGGCTGTAGTCATAAATGGATGGATGTGATCAGCAACAACACTTAAGTAGTTTGTGGTGTCCAAACAATGCTCCGTTGGTACTAATGTGCCCAAAGTGTGGCAAGAAAATATCCCCCATACCACTACACCACTACCAGCAGCCTGAACAAGGCAGGATGGATCCATGCTTTCATGTTGTTTACGCCAGATTCTGACCCTACCATCTCAATGTTGCAGCAGTAATCAACACTCATTTTTCCAGTCTTATACTGTAGTACATCTGGAAAGTATTCACAGCGCTTCACTTTTCCTACATTTTTCAACACAAAATTTTACACTCAGTACCCCATTATGACAAAATGAAAAAAGGTTGCTTGAAATTCTGGCAAATTTGTTAATTGTACATAAGTATTCACAGCCTTTGCTCAGTACTTTATTGAAGCACCTTTGGCAACAATTACAGCCTCAAGCCTTTTTGAGTATGATGCTACAAGCTTGGCACACTTTTTTCGGCTGTGTAGCCCGTTCATTCTTTGTAGAACCTCTCAAGCCCCATTAGGTTGGATGGAAAGCGTTGGTGCACAGTCATTTTCAGTGCAGTTGCTGCCATGGGGTTGGATGATTAGAGATTTTTTTTTTTTTAATGAACAGTTGAACAGGTATGCTAAGCAATGTGGCTAAGTGCACTATGACTTCAAAGCAACCCAAAACAAAATCAAAAACAATTTAAAAAGTAAATCTAGCCAAGGTGAATTGTTGTGGTACCAAAACGTGTGGTGATTTAATTAATCTGCAGAAACAACAAAAAGTCCTTTAGGGAATAGTGGCAAGGTAAAGTCCTCAGATTTCGGTATTTATTTTTCTCTCAAAAGTTGATTAAATAAATAAAATAGTTCTCAGCATGTCAAATTACCTTGTACTTTCTTTTGGATTTCTCAAAAATTATTTAAATGTATTCAGTTTATTTTCTAAATGCTTAGAGAACCTGCAAAATCTGTTCATATCAATTGTAGGTACCACAATATCTAGGGAGGGTAAAAAAGTTACTTTCAACATTGGTGATGTGACCTTGGAGCTATGGAACAAAAACCCAAACTGGTTAACAAGCATCATGACCCACAACTGAGGGGTACTCACGTACTAGAGTAATGATCCAACCAAGCTGGGAAGGCTCTTCCAGCGATAGTAATGGCGATAATGCCAAATCTAATGTGTCTGCCTGTTGAACCCTGCCGTGGATAAAATGATAGCCCATCAGTCACAAGCACAGCCAATCTCAAAACCACACCTCCAGGATCACTTTTAATCTTATCCAACAGCACATGCTGCTCAGGTTAAGACGTGTAGCTTTCTCTCCATCTCTGCCAGGCAGCAGTCTGTGCACTTCGAATGCATAAACGGCATCATATTACATAACAACAATGACCAATCACTCAAAGAAAGTGCCACTAAAGTGTTCACAAATATTCAGTGTGGGGAAAAAAAACAAACACGTCCATGAAAAATCTGTGTGGACACCTTTAATAATGAAATCATTTATCATACCACTGTCCTAAACATCATCAAAAAGATGTGCTGAAGGTATGTGTGAGTTCTCAGAAAAGTCTAATTGCTACATCACCACTGAAAACAAAGAAACCACTCAACAGTGTTAGTCCACAATATACCGTAGCGGTCAGAATCAGACAGATCAGTATTCTTTAGGCAGGAACATTGAGTATAAAAGGGCAAGGGAAAAACTAGATTCACCCTCAATCCTCATCAGAGCAGTTAACCTGGCAGAACACACAAGCCAGAGCATCCAATTCCCAGGTTTCAACAGATGAATGCGTTTATTTGTCACACGCTCACCTTGCAGCTGTGCAAGGTAAAGAGAAAAAAAAAAGGAGTGAGAGATGGATAGAAACAAAGAGCAAGTGCACTGTAAATCTACTGACCTTGGTCCCGGCTCTTTAGCTCTCTGTGTGAAAGAGTTTAGCCTATAGCCTTAAATATTTCAACACTGCTTAGCTGACTGGAAAGTGCTGAGTTAGAAGGAGGGATAGATGCCAGGCCACAGCCTTCAACCTCCCTCCAACAATTAACACAACAGCAGGACATCATTGCCATACCCTGTGGTATTTGTGTGTGTGTGTGTGTGTGTGTGCCTATGTGTGTATCTTTGTTACAATTCACTCCCTTTATTCAACTGTCTACTATAATTACTACTCTGCTCATTCTTAAAACATGTGCACTATGTGGAGTATTTGTATAAATGGTGCCTCTACACATACAAAAACACATGTTCAGTTTTCCTGAGAACTTACCAGTTACTGTGAGTTCAGTCGTCCGTCTGACAACAAAACCACCAAACTGGACTTCGCAGGTGTAATTCCCAATGTCGTCTTCTGTTACCTCTTGGATAGACAGAATGTCTCTCTTCTGGATGATGCTTGCACGCCACTGTTTCGGACGGCACTCCTGTGTACCGGAGGACAGGCAGGTCAGAACTGTAAAAATCTATTTACTGATATATCACATGAGGTGTCAGATCTCATATACGTGACAAATGTAGAGACGCTGTGGACTCTGTATGGCCTGAGATGCAATATTGTGGGTAAGCAAGGCCTTGAGAAACATAAGACCTCCACTCTGCCTTTTAATAAATATAAATCCATGAGATTACAAACACTTTAACAATGCTGAGTGTAAAAAAAAGTGAATAAAGTGGTAAAAACACATTGATCGCTACTCTGATGTAATAATTTAATAGGCTAAAATGATAAAGCTAAGCTATTGTCCTACTTATCTGATCAAGATTTATTGCACTGAACGGAATATTCTCCATTCAATATTCTACAAAGGCCACAGAGAGACAGAATTTTATTTACACTACTCTCTGCTGACAAAATAAGTGCGTTTGTGCTACATCCGTGCGAATATGAGTATACGTGAGCAGGCAAAGTGAGTGACTTCATGACACGATACTTTCTTCAGCTCCTTGGTACTCAGCCAGGGACAGCGGTGGCTCGGTGGATTCTATTCTACCATTGCTCTCGGCAACCTTCGAATTCAATCACGGCTCCGCAGTGGTCCAAATAACTCCGGGTTCCAGCACTCCCAGTCATTACCAAGATCGTAATTGAATTCTGGAAAAACCTAGAGGTCAAGCCCGGCCAGCTAATCTACTGCTGATCTGCCTGTGATTAGTCTGGCATGAGCCTTTCTCCGGGATGCGCTCCGTTGTCCGTAGGCCATGCCTGACCTGGGAAAGGCAAGAACCCAGGTGATGGAGGCGGAGGTGCATGCTGAATAAAGATCAGGGACTAGGAGCATTTGGAGGGTATCCACTCTTTCCACAGGGCACAGAATGACATTGCAAAATGTTCTTCTCATAGAGGTTTTGTGTTCATTACAAAAGCCATCTCTGTTGTGCCCTCTGCTCCCTCCTCACTCTCCTTCGATGACTTTCAAAATGGTGTGGCACACTGCAAATGTAGCTTAAGGATTTCATTGTCATCATTTGCCTTTATACATAATCTGCCTAAGTAAGCTAGAACCACAATTTGAATAAGGCTTTAAACATAAACAGATGAGAAATTAGATGAAAACAAACCAATGAAGCACTGAAGAATATTTCCCGGTTGTGTAATCACAAAGACAGACGCCCCCTTATTTCTGACAAATAAGAGGATTCAGGAAACAAAAATATCACTAAGCCTCCAGGCACGGATAAAATAATGATGCAAATATCATATGGCAGAAGAAACATAATCACATATTAACAAGCACGCTCGGTCGAACAGCGAGCTCACCTTGGACCAGGTGATGTCTGGCTCTTTGCCAGGTTCAACATAGTCATCTATGTCAGGACAGAGGATTTCTTTACTCTTGCTGAGCTCAGCCTTCTCCATTCTTCTCATGTTAGAGTTGTAGCACAGGTTTGAGTCATTTTCCGCCACAGTCAGAGACATGGAAACCTTCATGCAGTATGTAGAGTTTCTGTTGGCACAGAAGAACAGAGCAAGGAGTTTAAGAATGAGTTCGATTATGCTAATGCTCTTCTTTTATTGTCAGCTCAATAAAAACATATCTGCAAAGAGTAAGAAAGAAAAAGAAAACTTTATTTTTCACAAACCAAAAATGAACCATCTTTTTTCCCTTTGATACCTTTTTAGTTATTTTTTTCCTTTTTAACCCCTTTGCCTCGCTTGCCCCGCTTTTGTGTTTGTAGTGCTAGCAATAATGGAAAATCAGTGGAAAACATTCATGACTACATTCTGAAACGTTTTGGGGGGCGGGAGCTGATATTGTTAATCTGAAAAAAGAGAAATGCAAAAATGGTCTCACAACAGGACAGTGAAAGATTCATGGCCTCGCAAGGATTCAACACTCCTCCTTTTTCTCAGCAACCACCTGAGCTACAACCCAAGCTTTGATATCTGAGAAAGAAAGATGACTCTGTCTTTAAATTAATGTTATAAAAACGATCATCAAAGCCACATTCATTACAGTCCCTATCACCACTGACACATTGCTAAGAACTGACTGTAACAAAGTGTTTCCTGGTAAGCTTATGATACATGGCCGAAAATCTGTGGACACCCTTGCCGCTGTAATAGTTTCTCCTATTTTTGGAGGTCTCTTTACGAGATTTTGGACCTCGATGGCAGGAATTTGCTGGCATTCAGCTTCAGTGCTCCAGTTTCTTTCAGGCTTTAGCGGGGCTGTGAGAAGGCCTCTAAAGTTGTAAAAATATGTTTCTAGTTTGAAAGCACTTTGTAGAGATACTTACATGAAATCATCTCTGAAAACATATATCTGTTTGTGAAATATGCAGAGTTTATGAAAGGGATAAGACTGATAATCTAGTCCCTTAATCCTGTCCCTGAAGCTTTGTAGCTTGGTGCAGTTTCCTTGTAGTCTGAGTACTACATTGCACAATACTTCATAAAAGGAGGAATAGAGAGAAAGAGAAAAAGGGGGGGAAATTTTGATGAAATGCAATTTCTAAAATATCGTGTATCAGTTAAATACAGTTTAAGATAGTGATGCAGTCCTCAAAGTATCTGGGAAAGAAGCTCAAAAATGAGGGAGCGTGTGCTGTAACCCCACATCCAGTGCTTGGTCCAGAGTAATCTGGCAGTAGGAGGGAGTATGGTGATGGTTGTGGAGGGGTCTGTGACTGAAAAAATTAAAGCCACTTTTCCATATAAGTTGCAAACAATGTTGGGAAAATCAAATGGGGATATTTCTGTAGGTGCATTTCTCACATGTAGAACACAACAGGAAGTAGCTTGGGTCAGACAAACTATCATTACTCTACTTGATTTAGGTGACCTTCTTATCTGGGCAGAGTGTGAAGGAGGCATAGCACACGATGTCCACTTGCTCTGTGTGGATTCACCACACACCTGAGCTACTCTCACAGAGACACAACCAGACATGATACATACTTTGTACTAAGAAGCTGGTTAAATAATGCTAAATGTCCAATCTGACTGATTTGGACATTCAGGTTCTTGCAAAGAGCTCGTCTAGCTATCAGAAAGTTAAGGGCTACGTGCCTGTACCGAAAGGGCTGTAGCTTCAGTTAATGTGGAACAGCAAGCTAGGAGAGGCGCTTGTGGTCAAGAAAAAATGTGCGAGTGACTGAGTAAACCAGTAAACACATCAAGAGTTTGTTAGGAACTTCCGATGACATAAAGAATGCCATTGCAGTAATTGAGTCTAGGGGTAATGAAGGCATGGATCCACAAGTCTGTCAGACTAGCCTGATCCAAACCATGATAAATGGGCTCACCCCAAAAGTCCACATTCTTTTTAATGTGTGTCTGTCTAGGATAGCTCTCACTTGGTCAGTCACCTTCTTGGAAGGCTGGTTGTACAGGCCATATGGGCTTTCATTTCATTACATTACATTTATGGCTGGCCAGATGCTCCCATTCACTGTAAATGACGGAGTTTCATATGATCTACTCAGGTTATGGAAGCAATAAGGGAGTCCCCTCTCTCATATAAACACCTCTGACCCCCTGGGGCCATAAAACACAAATGCAGACATGCACGTGCATCCGTGTATGCTTAAAAGACATGTGTGGCTACATGCTGCTATGGAAGGCTAGCAATAGATAGTACTAAGAGGGACAAAATGAGAATACAATGTAGCTACTTGGAATCAGAAAAAAAAACACTGCATATTTCTCCTACATAAAAATGACCAAAAGGGCATCTAGAAGATGCTGTAGGAAGCTAAAGCAAGATGCACGGTAGCGCCACAGAGCTATGCCCTCTTGGTGCAGAAAGCTAACATTATTGACTCAATACCTCCTATCTGGAGGGAACAGAGTGGGAAGATGTGTTTCTTGAAGTTTACAGAGTACACGTGAACAATACGCTGTATTCGTCTACTGTACAAATACAACTATGCAAACATACACTCGATGGCACAAACACGAGCACGTACATTACATTTAAATGTAAGCAAATTTATACATATACAATATGAAGCCAGAACCTGTATCAGCCATTGAAGTGCCCAAGAAGCCAACAGAAGACATCCCTGCATGTTAAATATTCACAGCAGGCACCCTGTGGCATTGTGGGAAGGTGTTGGTGCTTACGCTTGATTGATGGACAGCCGGAGGTCGATGCACACTCCTATGGTGTCGTTCACGTCTGTCACATTCTATTTAAGTATAGAAGCTTCAGATATTTGTCTGCAGCTCGTGGTAGCTGTAATTCTCCACATATTATTATCGAACATGTTGGATAGCGTAATCATGGGAAGTAAATGCACCTTTTTTCACGTACTGTAGAACACAGGTTCATTACAGGAATTATTATAAAATAGTTTTTTCCATCAAAAGTAGAGAGACTGTGGCAGTGAAAGAGTGAAAAAAAAGACTGTTGGCTCAGTGACTCTGACTCAGTGTTACAGACCAGAGAGATGATATGCAGAGGAAGGAGAGGCGGAGAAAGAGCAAAGGAATAAAAGAGAGAGAGAGTCAAAGAGAGAACATGGAGATTGGTATGTAAATTAAGTCACCTTGACATGAAAACTGGCAATTGGACTTAAATTTCCAGACAGAGAAGGACAAATAATCACACACACGCCACACACACACACCTACACACACACAATAAATTTACACACAATCTATTCACAGAGACACAGTGTGGTGTGCCTCAGTATCTCTTTCTGAGAAAAACACCTGGAGGGCTTTAGCGAAACGCTGGACTTAGAACAGATTTACCTACATTTATAGACATTACACAACATACACATAGCTATACGATAATGTGTTATGTATACAGTACAGGCAGGGGATGCTAGGACAGTGACACATTTTTGTTGTGTCAGCTTCAGCCTGTTAAATTACAACACTGACTTTGAACTTTACAATGACAAGGACTTAAAAGCACTGACTAATAGCTTTGACAAGAGAGTGGTCATTATAGCATATATAATCATCAGTGCTTCTAAATAGCTGATTCCAGTTAACGCTTTCATGTTATAAAACTTGTCCTGACTGCAGATAACAACCCAACCAGACCGATTTAAGTCATTTTGGTATAAATGCATATATATGTATCATCAATATGTAATATTTATACAATATTAAAAATGATTTTCCATCTGTCTGTCTATGAACAGCTTTCTGCATGATCTAGAGCTGAGCAACCAAACTTAGCATACAGGTACAGCTAAGGTCCCTAAAGGTTCTCATCTATATCTTACAATAGGAGGTATAGCATCAGTATGTTGCCTGGAACCACCTAACAAAATGGATTCATGTTGGCTTATATCCAATAAGTTCTTCAAGGTCAGTGTACTGATTAATTGGTTGAAAAATGACCTTAACATAAAGGGAATGCTATACACACAGAGATGCTACTACGACTTTGTTATCCATATTACAGTAAAAGGTTATAACTGGTCAAACACAACATTTTGTAAACATGAACAAAGGTTGTTTTTTTTTGGAAAGAAACATATACTAAACGTTTATTGCCAAATATTTAGTTCTATAGATATGTAATTCTACAAATCTACTAAAGCCACATAAATTAAAAGTTAATAAAAATAATTAAACTCTGTTGTGTGTTACATTACACTAGCCTCTACTTTGCACTCGTTTTTACTGTACTACAAACTTCTTAAAGTAAACTAATGAACTACAAAGTCAGTTTTTGATATGACCACCTTATACTTCAACGTGCCCTGATGTCTCTTAGGGAAGATTTTTTGGTAATTTCTTATATTTTTCTGTACATTTCTTCAAGTATTCTTCAGGATAGTTTCCCAGGCTTCTTGAAGGACATTTTGGGATGTTGGCTGACTTTGCTGCATTCTCTTTTATGATGATGCTATGTTTAGGTATGTCTTTACTACATTGTGTGGCAATGTCATGCTGAAAAATGAAGCCAGTGATTGAAGTTTTCAAGCAGAAGTTTTCCAGTTAGTCGTGGATGATGGATCAAAATATGCATATTACAATATATACATTCTAATTGTCTTTTTTTATAACAATTTTGAAAAATTCTTCCTGCTCCTTTTTGAACATGAAAGTTATTTGTAGTTGTGGTTGCTCGTTTTCCTTTTGTTTTGCTTTGTTTGTTTGTCTCTTTTTATTCTATGTTGTTTTACTTTTTTTAACATGTTCAAAATAAAAATTAAATTAAATCAAATCAAATCAAAAAATCGTAGTTGAGCCAAGTGTACATGAACATAAGTACCTGCATAACCTTGTAAATGCTAACTGTTCAGTAGATACTAACATCTCCATTAACAACTATTTTCTATCAAGGACGTTACTGATATAGCACTCACACGCTGTCTTTGAGCTTTTTGTGCAAACACTAAAATTGTGTTTTTTTCTCCTAATTAATGGCTAATTACAGATTTTGAAAAAAGCAAATAATCTACGAGAGAATAAAACACAGAGGAGCAAAGACCTGTCTACAATAAATTATAAATTCTATACCGTACCAGTGGAACACATTGTGATTTTAATTGAATGCATTAATTATAAGTCATTATGGTTTATTAGCCAGATTATTAACTTTATATATTAAATATAAATACTTTCTAAATCCCAACTATAAATCTAACTTTACATTTATTCTATTTTTCAAAATGTTGGAGATGTTGTTTTAAATATCTAGTTGCATGGTTATGTCATTTGTTTAGTCCATCCCAAGGAACGCCAGTTTGGGTTATTATGATGATAGGTCTCCAGATAAATTAAGGTATACTGAAACTACTATTTGTAATCTAAAGGGGGGAAGAAACAACTTCTCTTTGCCTGCAGGGAGTTTTAGGGGAGGATGTTTGGGTCATATGTGCTACAGTGTGTGACTCAAAAGCTTACACTCTAACAAAAAGACAATTGATTTCAGCTCTGAGGCAAATCTCTTGCAGTGTTCTGATTAGGGTATCTGAGACGTTCGAAATCCTCTCAGCTCAACACAAGCAGAGAGGAAAACACAGCTGGGGGCACTTTGATACGAATGCACTATTCTGCAGAATTATAGCATTCGTAGAATTTCAAACACACTGTATACAGATGTGGCCAGTAGTTTATAAACACCAATCATGGACCTGATTTTTTTTATAGCATACATCTTAAATCACTTTAAAAAGCAAAACTTGTGCACACAAGTTTATATATGTTTTCCCCCTATTCCACACAGGTTTAAAGTATACACACGGGCTCAGATTTATACATACACTCCCTTTAATCTTTTAATAAGTGGTGTTGAAGTTTTCACAAGGTCTTCACAAGGCCAAGCCCATTAACTTCTCATTACTCAACAGGATTGAATACAACTGGTAGTTTCTCTTTGTTGTTTGAGAGAATTCATTGAACTGAATAATACTCAGAACAATTGGAAAGTTGGGAAAGAACTCAGTGAAGATCTAGGGAGAAATGTAGATTTGCACAAGTTGGGAAGGTCCCTTGGAGGCATTTCTGAATTACTGAACAACTGTACACAAGTACGATTTATTCAAGAAAAATCACCACTTTGACAAAGTCTGGAACAATTGCCAAAGAAACTTGCGTTGAATGCTCAGGAAGCAACAGTGCTCAAGTTTGCCATGAACTGGCAACTAGTGGAACACCAGCGTGCACTGTCCACAGTGAAGTAACTTTTAAATCGCCATGAAATATGAAGGTGCCAAGCAAGAGAGAAGCAATTGCTCCCAAAATTGACACCTTCAAACTTAATTGAAATTTGTGGCTGCCTATGTGGACAAAACAATTACATTCTGGGGAAAAGTTTTTTTTTGGCTGGACAAGATAAAGATTGAGCTGTTTGGCCACAATAACAAGAGGTATATTTGGAGGAGTAAAGATGGAGCTTTCAAACATAATAACACTTTGCCAGCTGCTCAGCATGGTGGTGGTAGCATGGTGCCCTGGGGTTGTTATGTTGTCAGTGGTGCTGAAATATTGCCCAAAGTAAATTGATTAATTAAGAAGGAGGACTACCTCCAAATTCTTCAACTTCACCTCACATCAAGAGCTAAAAAGTCAGACTTTCAACACAATTGAGTGCTTCAGTAGGTCAAACACACATCAAACCAGTCAACCCTATTGAAAACATGTGATCTATGCTTAAAAACTGGGTCCAAGCAAGGAAACCAACAAATTTAAATCACCTCGGCCAAAATGAGCGCCCAAATATCCAGAGAGAATCATGCTAGAATTTTGTTAATGGCTATCAAGCATTTAGTTGAGGTGCAACTTGATAAGGTGCATGTCACCAAATATAAGTGGAGTTGTATGTATTTACTGTAAGCGTGTATATATACTTTTGAACCTGTGAATATTAGAGCAAATCCCAAATAAATTTAAACTTTTGCACCCAGTTCTTGCATTTTAAAATAATTAAAGACATATAAGATGTAAACTTCTGATTGTAAGTATAAATTGTTAAGAATAAAAGACAATATTAACTGAGAGTAAAACAGCACTCGAAAGTGTTTGTGCAAAGCTTTAACTACAGCATGCAATAATGAAATGCAGGTACAGCTCAGGGTATCATTGCACACAAAAACACTCCCCTTGGTCACACTCCATGTATCCGGCCTCTTTGGGTCTTTATGAGGCCTTTAACAGCGTTTATTAAAATCTCTCTGAAATGAAGAACTGCAATGAGGCGTTTATTGAGGGATGTTCTCCACTGTAAAGGTTAATAAGTTACTGCCACATGATTATGCATCTTGTATTATGAAAAGTCTCTATGTAACAACCCACTGAAGTCTGACTGTGCATGTGGGATTTTTTATTTATTTATTTTTTGCCTATATTCGGTTGCATCTCTGTGTCTGTAAATATTTATATATGCAAAACTAGGGAAACTAAAAGGAGAATTAATGGATTTTAATTTTAAGTGAAAACCAAGTATGTATAACTCCTCTACTAAACACACAAATGCAACTCCATGTTGCTTCTGTCACAAGTTAATATTGTTAATAATGTGGTCAATGACAAACTTACATTTACTAACATTTAATGGTTACAAAACTTGATTTTAAAAGAGATTCACTCTACCTTATCTAAATGTAACCTTCAGAGCATGCATACACTTTTGCCTGCATTTTCACACTGATTTATAGTTCACTGCACTGCTTTTCTCTCAACACTGATACAAAAGCAGCTTTATAAGAGTCATGTCATCTAATCTTCGAGATGTTTTAGGATTTAAGACACATTTACTTATGAAAAGAGACAGTTTAATTTGACTTGACATGAAAAATTTGAGATTATGTCGCCTTTGAGTATATGCCCTGCCACTTATTCTTAAGTGTGAAATTGAATATGTTCTGATTTAATTTGAAATATTAATATTTCTGAACAAACTGTTTCTGTTCTACTTGGATAATATTAGATTAGTATATGAACTAAATCATTTCAGGTACATTTGATTTTATCAATCATAGAGGTTCAAGATTTATTCTAAATAAACCTTGTCAGTAATAATCAACTTCTAAGTATGTCTCTACAAATATGTTTTGTAGGTGCTTTTTTATGCTCCAGTGATTTAGAGATTGAAACACTCCCTGTTGAGTGCTTCAACAAACAAACAAAGGAACAAAAATTCTTCTAAAATTGGTCAGGTACAAGGACTGAAAATATGGAAAACTGCAGCAAATGTCCAAAGAAAAACTTTGAAAGACCTTTAGAAAGTGTGCTCAAAACCACTTGAAAAAAAGTGTGGCTCTTTGGAAACAAAATATTTTTGCTCAACTTTGCACAGTGCTGTAAATCAGTTCCGACTTATCGAGTCATACCGTCATGAACAGAAACAGACTGTGTAGCTTTGTCTACTTTTATCACTGCATGTGCATAACAGATTTGCGTCCATGTAGGCATGTAACCTTTACAGTGCTCTCCTCTTCTGCAGTAGCTATGTTGTATTTTGATTATTATGTGTAATATTATTATTGTTGAATATTAAGATTTATAGAACACTGCCTTTTCCCTGTGCTGTTTGTCCTGTGCACTGTCATGCACAGTATGTCCAGGAAACGAAATGGCTATAACATGCTTATTAATCCTTTTGAAAACACATTCAGGTATCGCAGTAAAAAAAATTCTGTCAATATAGTTCGTATGGTTCTAAGCATAATGCAATCTCACCTCCATCCCAGAGATGTGGAAATGTTGAGTTGCCAATTAATCTAACCACATGCATAATAACCTGCACACTTTTAACCGCTTTAAAAAGAGACAGTAGTTCATTTTGATAGATGTTTTCTATTTGACACTGTCATAGAGACACATGTCCAATCTGGTAGATACTTCTTGCTAAAAAGAATAATCACTTTAAGAAGTTGTAGTTTCAGCTGACAGAATGAGCTACCCTACTTTTAAAAATGTGTTTAAAGGAAGCGTGTCAGCTTCTCACTCTTAGTGTATGTGACCTTGGTAGCTTCTAGATAATGATTTTCAAAGGTAGTTCATTATAAGTAAGAGGCTTAGTTCATCTGCCTGACTGTAGGAACAGGTTCTTCCATATTTCCATATGCCTCTCCATTTGAATTGACATCACTCAAACTTACCGTAAGACACAAGAGTAGAGGCCCACATCTTGAAGGTCGGCAGGTCTGAACCAAATTGCATCCTCCTCCTTGCTCATGCGCACCCCATCAAAAGAGATAGGCTCCTCAAAGTCACTGTGGCCGAGGCCAGAGCTGCGGTACCACATGAGGCTAAGGCCCACACTCTGTGCCTGGCTGTAGTTGGCTCGGATGTAACCATAGAACAGTGCGCACTTTAGCCGTACCGGCTCACCCTGAAGGACCCGGTACTTCAGGTAGTCCACTGACCAGTCTGTACAGCCATCCACTACAGAAAGGGAGAAAGAGAAGAAACAAGACATGCATCATTGTCCAAGTGAATTTCTAAAATTAGTCATAAACTCATAAATCATGCATAAGCATTAGTACTGCAATTGCAGTATGCAGCATATTCAAAGATACATTATGTAACAACAAAGCAACAGTATTTTGCATTCTCACATTGCTTTAGGACAGGAGGGAAGATTGCTGGGTCATAAACAACAATGTCCTGTGTGTATCTGGAAACACTCCCTCAAGTAGCTCTATTAGTAATGAGACAATAAGCTATGTATACAGTATGCAAGTATACCATTATTACATTGTGTATGCTTAATAGAAATTCACATAGTAGAAGACTTTTAGTTCCATAGAATGTGTGTGGGTGTATGTGTGTGTGTTTTCTGAAGATTGCAATTACATTTGTTACGCCAGTGCTAGACAACTCTTCCCTCCTCACCTGCTATGTCGACATTGCTCATCCATGACATATGTGCCAAGTTGGCCTCGGCAAAGGAAGCTTAGACTTTCTCACGTAACCACTGTAACCATTTGGAATTAACCATAAGATATCTTCATAAATGATGTCACGCACCTTCAAATGCTGTGGGTGCACCACAGCTCCAGTGCAACGCAGTGCAAGGCTAGCTCATTGTCTGGGAATAAGTATGGGCTCAAATTGTGGTCATAAATATTTTCTACTTTAAATCAAATGCGTAGTTGTAAACTAAGTTTTGTAACCTTGAAAACCAAAATATCTGAAAATGTTATATGTGTGTCTCTGTAGAACAGATTTTGTTTGTTTGTAAAAAATATTTACACAAGTTACAAATTATTTTTGTTAAGGTCTGATTACAGACACAAAAACTATGTGTAAAACTCTTTGCCCGAGTTCCTTGGCTGTGTATGAGTTTCAACTTGCCAGTACGAATTTTGACCCAATTTCTTTTCCCTTCAGCTGATTGGCTAATGACATGTCAATCACAATTTTTACAATCCAATCAGAGAACAGATAGGTTTGGCTGTCAGAGCGGTGCTTTACTGAGCTCCTGGAAGGGTAATGCTGGAGGAACTCTACAGTATAAGAATGTCTTATAAAGTTTTATTCAAGCTGGGTCCCTTAACTTTTGGCAGCTGTTAAAAGGATAAAGTTGTGGTATACCAGAAATACTATTGTCATTTTAGTATTACCTTAGGGCTGACCTGGGACCATTGCTGTAAGTCACACTGCGTAGCATAAAGGCCCTTTCACAATATGCGCTCCCCGCTAACTAAGAGCAAAGGATTCGAAATTTGTTGCGCTGGCCGCTGAGCTCTGTCTTTGATTTGCGGCAGCTCACATGTACAACATGCGTTTACTACCTGTCGTTTCAAAATATGTATCTTGTGTTGTATTATGTTCAACAAAAACATGTATCGCTCATTCATAACAAAGAAAGCTTTGTAACTATCCTGACTAGTGAAGAGTGTGTCATTTCCACAACACTGCTTTCCCCCGATGGCCACAGAAAAGGCTGAAAAGGCTCTGGAAGTCCCTAAAAACACGTAAACCTGTGACAAAAAATTCACCGAACTCGGACATCATCGCGATGAAGGAAAAAGCTGGCAGGTGAAAGAGCATTTACCCTTCCAGGACCTGAAGCTCAGTAAAGCACCCCTCCGACAGCCAAACCCATCTGTTCTCTGATTAGATTGTTAAATTTGTATGACATTGGCCAATCAGCTGAAAGGAAGAAAAAATGGGTCAAAATTCATACTCGCAAGTTGAAACTCACACACAGCCAGGAAACCCGAGCGCAGAGTTTTGCACGTAGTTTTTTTTTGCTTTCTATCTGTAACAAGAGCTTAACAAAAATAGTTTGTAATGTCTTTAAATATTTTTTACAAACACAAATCTTTTTTACACACACGCAAAATCTGATCTATAGACAAAGAAACATAAAATTTTCACATATTTTGGTTTACAAGGTTACAAAACTCAGTTCACGAGGACACATTTGATTTATAAGTACAAAAAACTTATGACCACAATTTGAACCCAGAAATAAGCCCTTCGACACATTTCGTGCCTTGTCTAACAGCTCTGCTGACAAAGTTTGTGTATTTAGTTCAGTTCAGAAGCAAAAAAAAACAAACTAACATGTGCAGCACAGATGAGAACTGTACCTTAAAGCCTTATTATGAAATGTATAGGGCAACTCAAGCTGCAACAAAATCAAAGAAACTGGCACAGTCTACCAGGCACACTGGTCCGCTCGACTTCTGGCAAGCACATCTCTCCTAGTTCCCAAGCTACTGGATTTTAACCTATGGCCAGCTATCCGTCTCTGACTAATTAGGTAACATTTGTTTATCCAGCAGGTGTATATTTGAAAGCACGTGTGTGCATGTGTAACCAGAGACTGAGAGAAAGAGACAGAGAGAAGTAGTGATGGTGTGGTGAGATAAAGTAATAAGAACCCTGCTGCGTGCCAGTCTGTGAGTGATACGGAGCCTCACAGGGACAGCTATGCTTGTAATTAATACTCTTAATTACCAGGGAAGTAATGTGTGTCTTTCTGTGTGCACACGTGTGTGTGTGAGTAGGTGTGTGTGTGTTTTTATGAGTGTGCATTCCCTATACGAATGGTTGTCTGCCTAATTATGTCAGTAATTAGCAGCGTGCTTAGCCACAAATGTGTGTGCACTTACGTACATTTGAATGTGAGAGAAGTAGAAGGTGTGTGCGTGGAATAAAACGCGAAGCCCTGTCTAATTATCCTTCTACCCACATGCCCTAATACATGCAAACAGGCATAACTGAACTCTCATATGTGTTTACGTACACACCTCAGAACTTCAGAGTTGATTACTTTAACTGTCAAGCATCTTACTGATGAGCACAGTTAAGGCTACAGAAAATCATTTTGTTGAAGATTTCGATACTCTATCAGATACTTTAATCATTCAATCAATCAATTGAAGAAAAAAAGGATATAAACGTCAGAGAAAAACTGAACAACAGACTGGGTTGAACTTCCTCTAAAAGTTTGCTTTGACATAAATATCAATGCACAAAAGTAGAAAGGAAATCTTCTCCCCTCTCTGAATATCAAGCTGCTAATCAACAGGGACAGCAGAGGCTTCATTTATCCTTTTTTTTGCACCTTCTTCACCTCTAATGGATATGACCTCTGCATTGCGCTCACAATATCCATTTCTGCCCCCTGTGCCACAACAAAAACTGTTTACTCTAACAAGCTTGTCTGAATGAAGCAATGAAAGAAAACACTTTATTCAGAAGCACCATGCCTGTCTTTTCCTTTAACCGTGCAGACATGAGCTGTCTGAGGAAGAAACTCCACATGCATAAAAGTATGTATATGTAAACACTCGCACACGCACACATACACACACACACACACACACAAGGAGACCTTTCATTCCTTACAGACATCCCGATGGGAGTTGTCTAATGCGGTGGCCTTTTGTGGGGGAAACCATATTTACGTCTGAGACTCAAAACGGTTTTATCAACTCAATTAGAGGCTGACATTTCCCACATCCCCACGCTGGGCCGGAAAATCAATGCTTCCCGCTGGAGGAATACTGCAGTCCCCACCTCTCACTCTCTCACACTGACAGCACCACACATATCTACACCCACATACAGAAGCTCTCTCTTTTCTTCAATGCTCCTCTGGGATGTCGCGCATTTGTACTGATTCTGTTCGGCCACTCTTAAACAAGCCCATACTGTAAAGGATCTTTCCATATGGACACATTCCCATATGGCTGTCAGTCTGAAGAAAGGTGGCCTTTGCTCCTCTGAATTTTACTGCAGTACCGCGAGCTGCAGTACTCCTTTACTGGCTAGTGCTAGTCTGCTGCTCTCGCCCTAGCACTACTACGGCACATGATATACAGGGTATAGGTATGGCTGGTGCAAGAAAATAGCATGGGTGGGGGATGTCAAGCAGTGGGATGTGTGTTGTGTATGTGTGTGCGTCTCAATGAAACCTTATTACATTCTGTGTTGAGGTCCAGACCTGTCCGTCTTCATGTGACACTAAAGCAAGGCAATAAATACAGACCCCTGAGCTAGAATAAATTTACTGGCACTCATGCATACACACTCCTGGAGCCACACAAACAAGCAAACACACACTTGGAAACCCAACCCAACCTCCTAACAAAATCACAGATTGGGCGACGTGCAACCCGAGTCAACTCCTGCTTTTGTTTCTCCCATAATCAAATTCCTGTGATCCTTTCATCACATCGTATTCCTCCAGTGGGCTTCAGTGTCTCTCACTCGCTCTCGCATTGCTCTCAGTTATCGGACTCGCTTCGCTCATCACTACCTGCTCTCTTAATGAAGTGTAATTATCAAACGTTAGGTGGGCGGCAGGGTTCTTGCAGGCCAGGAAGTCGTTCAGTGATCATATGTGGATAAGGATACTTAATAACTTTCTCTCTCTCTCATTCTCTTTCTCTTTTTCTCAGTTTACACCCACGCGACACGGATGACTCCATTCCTATCTTCCTATGCCCCTATGACTTGTAACTTGGCCAGCTCGTTTTTCCTCCTCCACTGGCGATTTGGGACTTTTTTTTTTTGCAACAATAAATAATTGCTTTGTTGTTTAACCAGTGACAGCAAAGGGAAACAGATGACCAACAATGTCTCCTAAATTCGCTTATATCTAAGGATAATTATGAACTACAGTATCTCTCCATGTGTGCGTGTGTCTGTTTGTGTGTGTGTGTGTGTGTGTGCGTGTGTGTGTGTGTGTGTGTGTGGGGGGGGGGGGGGGGGGGGGGGGGGGGGCGGGGAGGGAGGGAGGGATGGAGTGGTC
>VUQR01002068.1:11044-35700 GCA_015108515.1 Hemichromis elongatus | reverse complement strand
ATATGAAATAAGAATATATATATATAAGAAATAAGAAATACAATATATACACTAAGAGTGTTAGTTTACAATAATATACAATAGGATAGTGCAAAAATAATATCAAGTGGCTCGAAGTAGTAACGATGTATGTATCCTGAGAAAATAAATAGAAATAAAATAAAATAAATAAAACTAAAATAAAATAAAATAAATTCTACCTAGCATTTATACTCCGATGACTGCATCGGAGAAGCCAGGAATCACACTACCAACCTTCAGATCAGTAGATGACCTGCTCAGCCACCCCAGCTGATTGTTCATCTGTTACTCATGCTCACCACTCACAGCGGCCTTTTCAGCTCCAAAAGGCAGCTGTTGCCGGGGGCCGAGTTTAAGATCACCCATTGGCCCCAAACAGACATCACCAAAGAGGCAACACTTTGAGAGGTTATTGGCTTCGGCCAAACTGTTCAGCTGTTCAGCTGAACAGACTGCACCAAATCCACTTTTATTTTTGTTTTCTCTTTTTTGTGATTCATGATTCAAGAGGCTGATTATCTCTTTGTTCTACATGCCACCAATATTTCCTGTTCTGTGAGAGCAGGGCCCATGTGAACTGCAATCAGGACTTCCATCTGTCGGTAAAAGACTTGGATGGGGACAGGGTCCGATGTCGATTTGCCAGTTCTGATCAGGGAGAGTGTGTCGACTGCACCCAGCATTCTTTCATAAAGCTGGATGGGGTGAGTCATATTTCACAAGTTCAAGGATTTATTATTGTAGGCACTGAAATAGATTATATTCTCAGTTAAAAAACAAATATCAGTTCATACGTCAATAACAGAAAAAAGCTTGTTGTGTAGTACATGTAGAATACCAATACAAGTAAGAAGTTGCATCAAATATGTGCAAAAAAGTTAAAGTACCAAAACTGCAGCCCAAAAACAGTTTTCACTGCCCAAGTTCTACATTTACATTTTTGTTTAGAAATTCTTTGCTAAATTTAAGTACACAGTGTGTAAAATGTGATGTTACACTAGTATTTATAACTGGTGCTTCAATTTTTCATTATAACTGGATATATGAGAACGACTTTGAAGCAGTTTAAAGCAAATGGTTACATTACAAATGCAGAGCATGGGAAATACTAGTTACCACACACTGTAAACCTAAAAAAATGTCAGATCCCCAAAAAGTTAAGGCCCTATTTAAAAAAAAAAAAAAAAGTAATCGTTTTATATATGTGCCATTTGATTACAGTTAAACCTAAGTGCGGATTAGGCTAACCCAGTTGATTAAATATGTTCAGCACCAACCAACACCCAGCCCATCATCTTTGGGGTTTCATCAGGAAAGAAATCTGGCATAAAAATCAAACATGTGGGAATACCTGCTGTGGTGAATGGTGTGTCTTAAATTTGCCTTTAAATATAATCATTATGCACAGCTCTTATCTTCTGTTAAACTAATTGTGCGGTATTGTCCCTGCTTGATCGTAGACTATATAGCTACTGTGGCATCACCAGATAATATTATGACTATATTAGCTTTTCTACAGCAGATGTAACAAGCATGGGGTGGATCTGAAAGTGATACCAATTCGTGCTCACTGACTAATAACTTGTCAATTACTTAACCATCAATCATTACTAGATCATTAGTCAGGAGGGATAAATAAAGGTATAGCAGCCTTTGGGAGGTTTGTAATTTGCACCGCTGCTAGTTCAGCTCATTAGTTTGAACCATTATCTCATCAGGTAAGTGTTTACCAAAGTCCCAGAGCAAAGAAGCTAAAGGCTATTTTTCCATAGAGTTACACACCACCAAGAGTCATTTTGCAGTCATGGTAAATACCACCTGCTGGCTTATGTCCATCTTTTATCTACATTTAAAATGTACCTGAGTAAGAAGCAATAAGCTTCCTCTTTCTTATGATAAACCTAGAACCCCTATGACACACCAGTGTCATAGTATTTCAGTGCATTTTTAAGCTCCTAAGTCTATAAAAATACATCTTAATGCAGAAAACCCCCAGAACACTAGAAAAAAAAAAGAGGCAGATCTCGGCTGTGGTGAAAAAAGAAAGGCTAGATACAAAGAGGTTGCAGGTGAGTGGGGAGGAGCTGTAGGTCACATACTGGCAAGGGAAAAGTAAACATCAGGGAGTGTTAGACTGAAATGACAAAAGCACAGTGTACACAGTGAAAGAACAAAACACAACTATGACAGAGACGTAAATCATAAAAGTGAAAAAGTAGCTTAATAATTAAACACAGTAATAAAATATTTTACATCTTTGCTCTTTAACAGAATTTCACTTGTTGCTTCCTTTACCCGAAGTAATCCATCTCCTTCTACCAATGAGAATCCGGATTTCTCAGTGCCCATAATGTAAAAACTATTTTACGGCTGAAGCATGTGTTGACTTCAGGTCACTCTGTACTAGCAGATGTCTGCCTTTCCAGAAATCACATTCCAGTTACTTTGGATATGTCACTGAATATTCTTTGGTCCTTGATTAGTGAAATGGTTCCCACAGTAAAAAAAAAACTTTCTGGTTGATCCATAATTTGCATGCAGTCTGGAACAAGTTTAACCACTCAGTTTTTAATGTGTTTTTTTTTTTGTCTTGCAGTGATGTCATTTACAGTCAAACCACATTGTCCACACATACCATTGTGGAACTTGTTCGTCTCAGTTGCTGACATTGTTTCATTCTTTTACCAGGAGAAATGCATTTTGTCCTTCACTGGACAGGCACCTGTAGGACAGTATTTTATTTACCTGATGGTGGAGGATCTGATTCCTTCGCCCAGAGCAAACCGTGCCACAGGTCCGCCCCTCAGCGCTGTCCCTGTCCATCTCTCTCTAACTGGTGAGGCTGAAAATCGCTTAGATGACATTTCAATTCAAGTGTAGAGAATAATTTAAAACAAAAAAAAAATAATTTCATCAGCTGCCAAAATGAAAATAATAATTTTACAAGATTAATAATAACTTATGGGGTAATGTAATGAACTGTTTCATTTTGTCTTTCTAGTGGAAGATGCGTATTTTAATTGTTCTGATAAACCGGTGGCCATGGACAGGACCCCAAAAGATGACTCTGTACTGTTTGTTCTGCCATACCAGGAGGAGAAAATCAACATTGACTACAGATCGCCAGAGGAGAGGTGAGGCCTGGTAGCTCTTCCTTTGATGTCCCTTCCACTTCTTTTTGAACAACCCAACATTTATTATATTTATTATCTCTCGTTGTTGCTATATTTTTGACTTTTCTGCTGCTGCATATTAGGGTCACTCTGGGTAAAACCGATAATTAAAGAAAGAAAGAAAACTGAGAGCGTTAATGAGTGTTACTTTTTCTAATTGGAGCGTAAACTATATTGTGGCAGTAATGTCATGCGATACACAGCAGATATCAGTCTACATAATGAAACACAGACCTCTGTTTTAAAAAATTACAACAGGGGCCTGAAAACGGTAGCGTGTGTGTCAGCTACACAATGTAAGTAAGTACATTTTGTATAGTAGATATAAAAACAAAGTGCTTTAGACTAAAATAAAATAGAATTAATGGGTTTCTAAGAAACTGACACTACACGCATTCACACCTCATTTTTAGATGAATCGAACATCATTAAAGGTTTCTCTCAATATTTTCAGTGTTTTAGAGTTTGGTGTGGTTGGGCCCCCTGACCTCTACAGGACTGGCTTCGCCTCAGTCGGCCCCGTGGCCACTATGGCCATGGCCTGGATCCGCTCTGAGAACAACCTGACTCATCTGTTGCCCATCTGCTTTGCTGCAAATACCAAGAGGTCAGCTGATGCTTTATTAAACCGTTATTTACACATTTGCATATATGTGCTTCACACGTTAGCTGGTCTGATTTGCATGTTTTACCCATTTAGTTTGCAGTCGGAGCCAAGATGTGTGTGGCTGTACCAAAGTAAGAGCTTCCAAGAAATATCTGGAGAAACAACTTCTTTCCTCAAAGCAGGGTTTTATCTTTTAAAAACTCACCACTTACATGTGCCTTCTCAAACTTTTTCAGGGGAAACCAGAACATTACCCGCTGGAACAGGTAGAGATTTGGGGCTTGTGTGTGAGATTCAGGTGATTTCGAGTGTGATAATGCGGTTTCGTTAGTTATTATCACTAATTAACCTTCTGCTCCTGGTTAGAGCTAAAGTGTGAAAAGACAGAGATGACTCTGGTGCTCCCCATCGCCTCGCTCACAAACATCAACATTACCGAACTCCAGCTCAACAGCCCCACCTGCCCCGTCAACTACAACAGCACACATGTGACTGCAACCATCTCCTTGAACGGCTGTGGCACAAAGACTGTGGTATAATACTACACATTTCTGCCTTTCTTTAATTTTTTGGTCGCTGTAGCTATCTTCTTTTATTTTGAGATATGAAAGGCTTTTATTCAAGAAATGGATCACAGCAGTATTTTAAAGAGCAGCTTAACGTAAACTGAAACTCTTGTCTTTGCTGACACCATGTGGTTTCCTTTCTGCTTGTATATACCTATTTCAGGAGTCTTTAGAGAGCCATTTTTAACTAAATAACTAATGAACTATGAGTTAATGAATATCAAAATAGTGAAAGAGAGCTTAGCTGAATTAGCTTAGTCAGCTCTGAGTATGTTCACTAAGCATGTAAGAAGAGCTCCATTACTGTTCAGAAATTTAGGCTCAAACAGGCAGCCAAAGGCCTGCAGCCTCGTGATTTTACCTCCATCTGGACTGAATCAAATGTAAGACATTAAACACTCATTTCATTCAGTAACACTTCCAGCTTAATGTAGCTTTAGCCCCCAGCAGATTGCTCTTTCAGCACACATAAATGACCTCTAGCGTAATATATATATTGCCTACTGGACATGACCTCTGTTCGGGTAAAAAAAAAAAAGAATTTGCCTTCATCTATTGAGACACATCCATGGTGTGTATTGTAATATTAGTCCTGTAAGGCTAGATAATGCTGTTTAGTGAAATTATAGTGGAATAAAAAAAAGCTGTAAAGTATAATTAAATAGTCATCAGAGAATAAGTGCAATCCTTGCTTCAGGCTATGCAGGAGGGAGAAGATATGTAAAAAACGGAGGTGTTAAAATAAACTTTCCACTGGGCAGTTTAGATTCACAGAGTCACTTGCAGTAGACCAAGAGTTTAAGTTACCTGTCTTTCTCAAATGGGGAAAAAAAACAATATTTCCGTTATCTGAAGCTGTGTCTTTAATAAACCCCAAATCTGGTTATACAGAAGATGAAACTGATTGGAAACCTTTAATTTAAAAAAGATTTTTTGTTCTGGTGTTAAAAATTATTTGTCAAATGATGAAATAATTTGCAGTGACAGATCATTTGTTTGATTTTTTTTTTTTCTCTTTTCTCATTCTCAATTTTTCCCAGCACTCTGGCTCAGAGCTGGTTTACACCAACACCTTAAAAACTGTGCGTCCCTTCACTAAGATTAGCCGCCAGCCCTTACTTATCTTGCCTTTGGCCTGCCGCATCCCAGGAGTCCAGGTCAAGGGCCCAGACTTTTTCATTGAGATGCCCACAGAGAAACAGACCTTTGGTGAGTTTCGTGTCTGGATTCAATTTTACCTCCCAGGAACAGGGCCCCTGGCAAAATTTACCACGAATCCCAAGTTTCGTTCTGACGTCATCTCACCACAAAGAGCGCGTAGAGCTGTAGACTCGGGAACAGGAAGCAACTCCACTACCACTGTCTCTGTAAGTGAGGAAAGTGGAGCCAGGATCAAACAACTGGACCTCTACGTCTTGTCCAATTGCAGTGTGGTTAAAGCCGAAATGATAGTGGACGAATGCATCGAGTCTGAGACTGAGGACTTTGCAATAAGCCGTCCCATTTTAAAACAAGGGTCAGTAACATTCAGCTTGCGTGAAATGTTGAACTGTTGTTTTCAGTACATAAAACATATTATACAAACTGAAATAGTAATCGCCTTTCTCTCTTTCAGGTGCTTGGTGTCCAGCAACACCTTAGAGATTATTACAAACCAAAATAATTCCAGGGTTTACCGCCTTGATTTAAGCTCAGTAGGGACCAATGGAACAACTGTGAGTGATGTCATATAACACACACATAAGCATAAGTATTACTTTGCTGTACTCTTTCTGTTAACCACAAGCTTGTTTCAAATAAAAGTGGAAACTGAGAAAGAAATGATTTTGACTCTACCAGCAAAATACAAAAAGTATTCAGTCATTTAATGTCAGTTCATCAAAACCAGGTTAAAGATCCATTTCTTAAAAGACATGCAAAAAAATCAACATTTCTATGGCTCAGGAGTATAGCTCAAGTTAAGAGAGAAAAGGGATGCTTGAAGTCCCTTTAATATATATGTCTGACCTCCAGCAGCTCATTCATAAACATTAGAGTTTCTTTTAAAACATGTTGTAGCTACAGGACTCATAATAACTAAATAATAACTATTTATTAAATTAACAGTTCTAACATTTGAAAAATAATTTTTACAAAAAGCACTGTGTTTAAATGATCGTTACAATCTATTTTTATTTATGTTTTACACAGTATCCCAACTTGTTTAGGAAAAAATAAAGTTGATATTCTTAGTTTGGAAGCCAGTTTTAAGTCAGTTCCTACATGATGTATTTTGAGATTTTTCTCCTGTTAGGTCACACAGCTGCTCATACCCCTTTTTTATTTTATTTAATTATCAGATCCTAAAATAAATAAATAAATAAAAATTAAATGACTATGTAGCTCGGTCTATCCCCCCTGGGCCAAACAGAAACATTAAAACTTTCCATTAGACTTGGTTTCATCTAGCACCATCATCTGCTATCAGTGCTATCATGCTATCATGCTATGATAAGATACTGACCACTGCACACATTATGTGTGGTGGCTGTCTTATTCTGACTGTCTTGATTGTGTTTTAGAATTGTTCCAATATTAATGCCTTGTAAATAGCTTCAGTACTCTGTGTGGTGATGGCATGAAATACTTTGATCTGTACACTGCTGAGTGTAGATTTTTTTTGTTTACAGCTGTATGTCCAGTGCACAGTCAATCTGTGCGTTTCGACCATGCCCTCTCAGTCGTGCCCCAATCTGTGTACCACCTCCAGGAGTCAGAGCCCTCTGGTTGGCAGTGTGTTCACCAGCACCTACACGGTCAAATCAGGACCTGTGAGCCTTGTCGTCACCACTCCTGCACCAAGCACAACAACCGTGGAAAACACAGCAACCCCAGCAGATACAACAAGTAGTACTGTAACAACCACTACTGCAAGTACATCAGCAAGGCCAGCTGTTACAGCCACAGCTACTACAGCTGTCCAGAACACCACAGGAAGTGGTAAGACAATTTCTTTTAAACAAGGATTTACCCGTCCTCTGTTTTTAAGGACCTTGCAAATTAAATATTAATTCACCAACAAAGAGAATATTAATGACAATGAAAGTCAGTTTTAACCTTTTAGGTTTCCTGAAACAGTGGTTTTGATTTTCAGGAAAATAATGAGCAGTCAATTATTTGCAAATTATGCATTTAATTAACAGTCGGTCAACTTTTAATATTTCCATAATTTCTAATAAATGTAATTATGAAAAATATCAGAAGATACCAAATGAATACAGGGCCAGAATTGCAGATACCGATACTTTTAACCTAAAAGTAAATGTTCCTGTCTCTGAAGCACTTTGAGTCAACTTGTATTGTTTAAATGAGCTACAGGCTCTAAATAAAATAAGTGCAATAGTCAACACAAAAAAGTTTTGAAATTTTTCATAGTACATTTTTGAGGTATATTTTCTTTTGGAGGACTTGAACTTGGAAGATAGAAGTATCGATCCTATCACATTAGTATTGACTTTACACCGATACCAGTGTTGGTATCGATACTATAGGTATTTGGATCATTCCGCCACCTCTACCTTCTTAAAGGAGTCCCGAAAAGATTAGTATCTCTTCCCAGTATCAAACTGATCAACTCACTGACCTCATCTCTCTTCCACTGCAGCTCCATATCAGGCCTCATCTCTGGCAACAGGAGTGATTTTGACAACTTTCAGCATATTTCTTCAGAAAATGCTCCTTTGCTGATCCTGCAACTGGAGTTATCTGTCACATTAGAGAGCACCTCAATATTAGAAAATGCTAAACTGTTGTATTATATTTTACTAGTAAAATACTGGATCGATACAACCTTCATAGACACAGCAATTTGTGTGCATGCACTGTAAATTATTGGATGTTCTTAACTGTTTAGCAAAAACATATGTCCAGCCACAAGCTCTTATACCCAATTGTTGCTGTGTGCTTTCAGTTGTTTTTACAAATCATTACCATTGTGGATAAAATGTTAACTTCAGCATCAGCAAAACTTTTAAAAAATTTTGATACCTGTTACTTTAAGATCTACTTTATGTATTTTGTTTTCTTGGTCCAACCAAAACCTGTTGGAGACAAACAACTTGAGCTTATGATTATCTAAAGTGTATCCATCTTTACTTTATGTATAATGCATGTGTCTGTACGTTTATAATGTATTGTTGGTATAATAACATAAATATATTGCTAAATAGTTATTATTAACCACTTTGATCTGTTTCTAATAATTTTTTCTTTACGGATCTATTTTATTAAACTCTTATAAGGCCCTCCAACTGTGGTTGTTTGCAAAGGCCAATATAAATAAAGCATGAATCATTATTTGATGAAAGCTATACTGGTGCTGGATCAATTTCCCCAGCTGTTGTTGGAGATGTCATGAAGAGGAAATACTTTTTTTACGTTATCAATCTCTACTGATGCCAAAGAAAAATATTTCTTTCTAGGACCACTAATGATGGTCCTAGGTGTAATGCTGACATCAGTGGTATTAGAAAAGCCCAGGGTGGTTTTAACAATGAGGCAGAGAACAGCAATTAGGAGGTTTATACAGGTATTTTAATTGTGAGTATATAAATATGTCCTCAGCATTGGAGATCAGTGTGTTCAATTAAATTATTTAGCTCAAGGTACACTTACTAGCCACATCTGACAGTATATTTCAGCAAACGTGTGATTTCATATTAGAGCAGTTGCAGAAAAATATATATACAACCCTAAATATCAGCGCAAATAAAACACTAACTGCACTAACTATATACATTAGTAATTGTAACTGAGAAGATTTCAGTATATATTATGCCGTAGACCTAATGTAATGGAAGGCGTGCTGCTATAGATGACCCTGCACTTGGCATGACCATAGACGCCTTTAACCAAAGGTATGGTACTGGCCCACAGCCTTTACTGTATTTGTTTTCATTCTGTGTAGCTAACCAATCCAGGTTCAAACTGGGAGGAGACCAGCCCGCCTTCTCAATAGACACACCTCTATGTTCGAGGAACACCGCTTCACACACACACACTGTTGTTAGCGACGTAGCCACTACGGCCAGTTTGATTTTCCACATTTCCAATTGCGGCCACTTCTTAAAACTTCGCTTTTTTTCACCGCTGGGTGAATGCATGAGTAGCGGTGTGTTGGTCGAGATCCCTTCCACTGGTGGGTCAAGTTGTTGCTGGTGGCGGTTCCCTGAGGTAAGTTAAAGTGGTGTTAGCTGGCTAGCCGGAGAGAGTCTGTAGTGATGAGGGGGATTGGTTGTTGTGCTAACATAGCAATCAGTTAGCTACTGAATAACCTTGTCTAGTCTACAAATAGTGAGCAAACGTTGATTACTTTCTGTTGCTGTTGTAGTTTAATGTTACAGCAGAATAATGTGGGATTTTATTTGCGGTTGCGTTAACTTGCAGTGTCGACAAGTTAGTGGAACCAACTCGCTGGTTAGGTTAGCAATCTAAGAGCGGCGACCATGAACTAGCTTACAGGCTAACCTGACAACATGTATTTTTGAACAGAATTTGTTCTTGCTAAAACTGATTTTTATTGCTGGATCGGTGATGGTGTCAAAGTAACGTAACTGGCAGATAAATGGTTTTGGCTCGGAGAAAAAAATCCCTTTCGGAACTTCTAGATTAACTTGCCGTTTATGCGACATTTGCATTTAGCTGTGCAAAGTGTTAGCTTGTTGGCTAGCTAGTGTTCTTCTTGAGCTAATCACCTAGCATAGCCAAATTAATTACTGACCATGAAACTTAATTGAACTGTCCCAATTGTACCGGTAGCCCGTACGCTACAAACTAAGCCACTGACTGTGTTGCCGCGTTATCTGATGCGATTAGGCATGGCTGATTTCTTTTTGCCGTCTTCTACCCAACGGCAAGGGTAACGTCAGGTAGCCAGTATGTTTTGCTCGTCTAATGTTTTACTTAGACTCCCGTTCACTAAGGACTGTTAGCGAAGACCCGGTTGTGACAAACTGATATTCTCCGGTATTCAATAACATTTAACCGACAGTCTGCACTAAGCAGAAGGTAACTTGCTTGCCACATAACTTTGAAGCTAGAACTGAAGTCAACGTCAGCCATCTGACTAGCGAAAGCGGTCAGCTCACCGAAAACCGATAGCCTTACAAGCTCGGTGTTTGGGAGAGAGGGGGAGGGGATACGGCAGGGCAACAGCCAGCGAGAGAGACAGCGCCTACGTGCCTGCAAAACGTTGACTGTCGGCGAAATTTCAAGTTTCTTTTAGTCCTACTTAACCAATTTCGACACAATTTACTATCTGCCGTATTTGCTTAGCGCTTCGGCATAGAAATTCTGAAGCTGGATACGCTACAGACACGATCTCGGCGAATAAAGACCGTACGCACAGTCACCGTGTTTTCCGAAATTGGTTGTGCGCGGCAGTGAGGCACAATGTCTCCTCGCCTCTTAGCAAATGCGGTGACGTTTGCTTTAGGGTCCGTCGATAAATTTCTTTCCTGAATACTGATAGTAGGCACTGTGCGTTGTTACGTTTTTTCAAACGTGTTTTTTTTACACAGACCCCCGTGTATCTTTTAAGTTATAAAATATAAAAATAAAACGTAAAAATGTTAGCTTAAAGTCTAATCATTAGCGGTGTTCGCATATTCTTACATGCAGTGGAATTCTTATAGGAGAATGAAATGAATAACCAATAAATGTGTACTTGTGTTACATTCATCTATTACGGGAGAAAAAAAAAAAATCCGGACAATACATGTGCATTGAACATTATCGTTTGTATCACGGAGTCCACTCAATGACAGCACTGGTAGCGTCACTCTGTCTTAACGCCTTTTTAAAGACGGTCCCTAGCCAGCCGCCACAGTCAGTCTGCTGAACATGTAGGCATGTCTATTTACGGACAACCTTAAATAATCACTTTTGCTCACAGCTTTTTTTCCCCTACTACTTCTTTTATGGTGGAGTGCGTTAGTATCTGAATTTGTTTTTGGTATAATAACTCAGTGACCAATACGGTAATAAATAAATACAGAATTATTTCAGTCAATTAAAATGTTTCACTGTAGTGGTTGATTAATTCATCCATTTATCAGTTAAACCAGCAAGTCTTCACCAAAAAAAAATGTACACAGACTATATCTGTCAAAGAAGGTGCGTTTTCCAACCGCTGTTGGTTCTCTCAGAAAACCACCTAATACCACTGTGTACACTGTGGAAGCATAATGAAGCAAAGCAGATTGGTGTCACATTCAGAGCTTAGTTATGCCAAAAGGGTGTTTTTTGGGTTTTTTTTTTGAAAACCACTGCTTAAAGCCCAGCTCTTAAGCCACTAGTCAACAATTGTCCTGATATTTGTTGCCATTAACTATCTGTGTGATGCTTGTGAGAAAGGTTTTGCTTGAGTTGTTTATAGTGAAGATCATTGTCATTCAGAATGATCTTTGAGTTTAACTGGCTGAATTTCATGAGTTTAGGATATAATTTGACCACTGTGAATGATTGAGTACTTACTGTTATTGTCACTGTAAAAACATTGCAGGTCAGTTTATTATCTATTTAAACACATACAGTTACGTGCAGTCGAGTGGGCATATTAGACAGCTTTAAAGATCACTGTGAATTCACAATAATCTAAAACAATCAGCTAGCCAGAGAGAACAATGCTTATCAGCATGTTGCAGTTTCCACCTGTAAGGTGCTTGTTAAAGGTGACAGGCTGACCAGCCCTGAATTTGTTGAAACAGTTGATGTCTTTGCATTGCATGATTATATGTGCAATTATTATTGATTAAAAGTATTATATGTGTTTGTGTGTGTATATAAAAAATGGCAAATGCTAACAGCCTGTAATCATTGCCTGCATCGTTGTTTGCCCCCTTTAGCCCCTTTGACTATGTGTATATAATGAAGAGGCGTGTGGAGGAACAGGAACCAATACTTGCGCCTCAGCAGCAGCTATTACGCCGGCCTCAAATACAAGGAATTACAGAAAACTTCCAGCACCGGGCCCTTGCCCCGGCCCCTACTGTAATAGAGGCACCTGCAGACAAGATGCAGCCATCAACCAGCATCCAGTACTCTCTCCCCCAGGGCTACCAGGTATGATAAATCTGCACAGATGCCTGAAGAAGTGTTTATATTTCAGATGGTAAAATTATTTAACAAAGATTTAAGACGTAGGTGTCTCTTGCATTGTGATTTTATTTTATTTTCCTTTATTTTGCAACATTATAATATGTTATATTTACAATCCCGTAAGCAACATGGTTAATGTTGTCTAAATGTCAATATTATATAAAATGTATATTTCTTCCTAAAAGGTTTCTGCAATGCCTCAGAGCACAAGTGGCCATGGACACAACAGTGCAGCACCACACGTTGGTCCCCACTCACACGCTCTGGCAGTGCCGTCACAGGGCCCTGCGGTGGTCCAGGGTCATGTTCATCCACCTGCACCCATGCCTTCAGCCACAGGACAGCAGCAGTTTCAGCGACTGAAGGTATCTATCTCATCGCCACATATATGAAAACAGAAACAGACCAGAATAAACCAAAACAGCTATTCACCCCAGGTGCACAAAGGCAAAAAGCAAATGCCTTTAAAATTACATTTTGTCTGCATGCCGAAAGGATAGAGCGAGGAGTATGATTTGCAAAGCAGCAACAAGCTTCATCTTTCTTCACAGGAGGCATTCAGGTACCTAGAGTCGCACAGTGTTCACCCTTCGTTAGAGGTGAACAAAGTCCAATAGACAACGGCAAAAAGGGGAAATAGTCTTGAAGCTGGCGTACTTGTTATACATGGCTTGTCATAAACATCCTAGAACTATTCCACTTATCAAATTATAGGGTTGGGTGATTAGTTGGATTTTAATTTTTGCTACATGGACATTTTCTCTCTCACTCACTCTCCCCCCTACAATGAAGTGCAACATTTCCCTTTTCACCAGTGAGCCCCTCCCTCCCTCTCTCCCTCTCTCTCTCTCTCTCTCTCAGCTCAAACACCCTGGCTAATAGAGCAAGAGCAGAGATTATTGACATGGGGCTAAAAATTCACAATATTTGTGAAGGTGAAGCTGTTACACTTTTCACGTCTTTTACTATTCCACATTGGGCGATGCACAGCAGTTAACAAACATGCACAGTTGAGTCTTTCTGTCCAGGTCTTCTGGGGCACATAAGTCTGCTGCCACCTTGTTATCTATCATAGTGTATTTTTCGGCCCAGCAAAGATCAGCTGTTGCAGAAAACAATAGCGGTCAGGGCACTGCTTTTTGATTGATTTTTTTCTTTAAAGGAACTAAATAAATAATTATTTGTTAATCATTACTTTTTTGGTATAGTTGAGCAGCTTTATACGATATTACAGTTTAGCATTTTATTTTCATTTTAAAAGTAAAGTGAACTTATGGGTGCTCCAATGCCAACTGTGCAGGAGTTAGATAAAAAAAATGGCAAAGACGTCAGGAATAAATAGCAATAGTGAGTCTGGAGGTGTAGGACCTGATTGACTTGAGGAACTGACCAGAGGGCAGAGGGTTCAAACGGGTGGTGGGCAGTGTGCAAGGGGTCACCTGTGCTCTCCACTGAGGATTGGTAGAAGACCAACAGCAGCTTCTGGTCCAGATTATTCTTCCTCAGGACACGGAGGAAGTTTCCACCTATTTTCCATTTATATTGAAAGAGGGGTGGACCTGTCTGTGCCTCCTGAAATCCATTATGAGTTCTTTTGTTTTAAGCACGTTCAGCTTCATGTTGTTTTCTGAGCACCAGAAAACCTGTCTCTGATAATCTTCTCCATTGTCTTTTTGTAGGTTGAAGATGCCTTGTCTTATTTGGATCAAGTTAAATTGCAGTTTGGGAATCAACCTCAAGTTTATAATGATTTCCTTGATATCATGAAAGAGTTCAAGTCGCAGAGGTGAGTTTTCATTTTATTGACAGTTGTTCTTAGGATCAGATAAGAAAATCTGGTATTTTACCATGACACCTAAATGATCTCTATGAGACAGTGTTTCAGAAACTAAAGTACCAAAACTTGTTCTGTTACTACAGCATAGACACTCCTGGAGTCATCAACCGCGTGTCTCAGCTTTTCAAGGGCCACCCAGACCTTATCATGGGTTTTAACACTTTCTTGCCACCCGGATACAAGATTGAAGTTCAAACCAACGATCTAGTCAATGTGACCACGCCAGGTCAGATTCACTACATCACACCACACGGTGTTTCTGTTCAGAACATCCCTGCAAGTGGAGCACCCAGCCAGCCTGCTCCCAGCCACCACCAGCACCAGAGTCTGCCACAGGCAGGCCCACTCACCACCACCACCACCACCACCCAACCACTTATCCCTGCTCAGCCTGCTCCAAATAAAACCAGCAAGGTAGATAACAGTGTTCTTTATTTGTTTACATGTAGTATAACAGATACATTTAAATTATCTTTTTTTTCACTTGTTGTTCTTCTAAACAGCCAATTCAGTCTCCAGCCCATACACCCACCAGCCAACCCAATCCATCTATCCCATCTTACGCCTCGCCACGCTCGCCTTCAGTTCAGTCCCACACTCCTGTCAGCAGCACGCCATCCAGTGGGCCGCCTATCCAGAACAACCAACCTGTGGAATTCAACCATGCTATAAATTATGTCAATAAGATCAAAAACCGCTTCCAGGGTCAGCCAGACATCTACAAAGCCTTCCTGGAAATCCTGCACACATACCAGGCAAGTAAATATACACAGCATTAAACCTATTATTAAGACATTGTAAGATATATATAAAAAAAAAATAAAAAATTCCAGAGCCGACAAATAGTTTTACATGTGATTATGAAAGTAATCTTTAATTATATCATGCGTTGTGTATTTATATAAATATATATTTTTAGAAGGAACAGCGAAATGCTAAAGAAGCTGGAGGGAACTACACCCCAGCACTGACTGAGCAGGAGGTTTACACTCAAGTTGCAAGACTTTTCAAGAACCAAGAGGACCTGCTGTCAGAGTTCGGACAGTTCCTGCCTGATGCTAACAGCTCAGCGGTGAGTTTCCAGACATCACGGTCAATTCTTTTGTTAAACATCCATGCAAGTAAATGTGGTATCACTAGGACTTCCTGCAGCCTTGTAACTCTGTCTTTTGTACTTTTCCTTAAAACCGCTTGTTTGCATTGGATATGAAATTCATTTACAGATGAGTGCCAAGTTAAAAGAGAAATCCCCATAAAGTATTGTGGTATGGTGTTGGGCCGCTGCGTGTTGCCAGATCAGCTTTGGTGCACCTTGGTATTGATTCTCCAGGTCTTTAAAAATCTGCACAGAGCATAATGCTTCCAAAAGACATTCCCGCATTTGCTGTTTAGAGCTTAGGGCGAATATACTGAGATCGGGTCTGGGTTGTTGCAAGGTTTTGTGCTGTCCTTCATAAGATTTCTTACAGTGCAGACAGTGTTTTATTCTGAAAACTCGGTGTCTGTTGTTTTCTGTTGTTGCGTTTGGCTTCTTGCTTTCAGGAAGCGCATTTCTAACAGAGAGCTACCGAGAACATAAGAGATCTCATTAGCTACAATCAGGTTCAATTCCACAGAACTACTATTTAGTTTTGTTTTAGTTTTTTTTTAGTTTTTCAGAACCTACAGAGTCCCGTTTGTGCAAAGCAAGCAGAAGAAAGTTGGTTTGAGGAGTTGGTGCTAAAGGGCTTGTGTCACACAGTAGGTGTACAGAGCCCAGCGCATTATTTTTAGCTCAGACTCACACATCACTACTCCAGTAGAACTGAAGCATAAAAATATGGAACTGGGAAGGAAAAGCATGGGTTCACTTAAACAAGTCAATGGTATTTATATAATTCTCTTCGCACTCTGTTAATTTTGTTATCTCGCTTTGTTGAGATCATGTGCACTGCTCTTTTTCAGCTGCTGAGCAAAACGACACCAGACAGGGCCGAGTCGGTCCGTAATGATCATGGTGGCACAGTAAAGAGGCACTTCCTGAACAACAAGCAGAGGCTGAGCCAGAATGGCCTTCCAATCAGGAGACCCTCAGGCGTGGGTACCACGCCACCTGTCAAGGTATACAACCATCTACTCTCTGACTGTGCATATATTCAGCTGTTTGTGTGATTTATTTATTTTATATTTTATTTTATTTTTAAAGTTAAAGAGGATTTACTACAGAACATGTTTATCAGATTGTGTTAGTATAACCCGTGTTTATCA
This sequence comes from Hemichromis elongatus, assembly GCA_015108515.1. Lineage (NCBI taxonomy): Eukaryota > Metazoa > Chordata > Actinopteri > Cichliformes > Cichlidae > Hemichromis > Hemichromis elongatus. Next base: position 19,113 of record VUQR01002068.1, on the reverse strand, counting down.
GACAAACTGGCAACCAGGGTTAATAAAATCTACCCAAGATGTATGAGGGCCTCCAACAGTCAAAATGTCTTTGAACCATTGCAGAAGAAACCTAAAATAACGGGCAAGGATCATGGCATGAGTGACGTGAGCAAACACAGCACCAGCACTGAAACGATGTTCTTCGAGAAGGTCAGTATTCTCATGTTTAGTGTTGGTATAACGATTTGTACTGATCTGTGATGAAATCATCTCAAGGGAAAATAAATCCCATTTTGCTTTATTTGTCGTGGCTGCAAACACTTGAACAGGTGAAGAAGGCTCTTCGGAGCTCTGAAGCATATGACAACTTCCTACGCTGCTTACACATCTTCAACCAGGAAGTCATCTCACGCACTGAGCTGGTCCAGTTAGTTATCCCATTTCTTGGGTGAGTTTAAACATATGGTGTTTAGGCACTGAAGGGACATACCTGTGGTCCAGTTTTGTGACTGACTGGATCAGTTTTTCTTTCTACTTCTTGTTTTCTTTTTTGCCTGTAAGTCAGATTTGACTTGGAATCAAACACTGTTTTGATAAATAACATTACATAATGGAATTTTAATCACCCATATGTAAACCTCCTGTGCTTGTTTGAAATATGTTGCTAACATCTGAACCCTAACCTCACCAATAACTCTGTATTTCACATATGTTGTGGCATGACTGACAGAAAATTCCCCGAGCTTTTTACATGGTTTAAAAACTTCTTGGGCTACCGAGAGTCCAGTCATGGAGAGTCGAGCCACGCAGAGAGTTTACCCAAGGAGCGTGCCACAGAGGGCATCGCCATGGAAATCGACTACTCTTCCTGCAAGAAGCTGGGGTCCAGCTATAGAGCGCTGCCGAAGAGCTTCCAGCAGCCCAAATGCACAGGAAGAACACCGCTGTGCAGAGAGGTGAGTCGTTAAAGAAAGTCACTTTAATGAAGGTATTTGTCTTATAGTTTGCTTTTTATCCTTTGTTTTGGGCCACCAGGTACAGCAACTAATGTATTTGGCCCAAACAACAGAAACTGATGTAACGTTCAGATGATACCTGTAATTAAATATGAATCTTATTATATGTAAAGTGTCTAGGTAATAAGTTAGGATCTTTACTATATAAATATGATCTGCTTACTGCAAAACAAATTTTAATTTTATAAACTATGAGCTATTTTTGGCTGTAAGTAGCTATTTAAGTTTAGCTAATGAGTGACTTCTTTGTGTTTCACCACAAAATCGAGACATTTTTAACTAGATTAAGTTTCGGGCATTTGTATTTTACTGCTACATATATATGAAATGCATCTCATATTTAGAGCAATAATAATGTGTTTTCGTTGTAACATCCTGTTGCAGGTTTTGAATGACACATGGGTGTCATTTCCTTCATGGTCTGAGGACTCCACATTTGTGAGCTCCAAGAAGACTCAGTATGAGGAACACATTTACAGATGTGAAGATGAGCGCTTTGAGGTAAGAGATACTCTGTCCATCCATGCTCCAAATGAAAAAAAAAAAAGACCCTTAGATGTAGTAGAGGTTAAGAAGATGGAATGATGAAGGTTCTTTTACATATCATATATCTTTTGCATGTCTGTGTGATGCAATTTGCTCAGGAGTCAAAAAATCACAGGAAAAGATCTCACACCATATAAACTTTTATGCGTCTAAGAGCCTTCACAAAAAAATGTGATACAATTCCAATGCAGGTGCCCGTTTCCAAATCTGGTTCTGTTGAAATGATTCATTTGAATGTGATTGCGTCTTGTGTAGCTGGATATTGTCTTGGAGACCAACCTTGCCACAATCCGAGCCCTGGAGACGGTCCAGCGACGGCTCTCTCGTATGTCAGCGGAGGAGCAGCTGCGCTTCAAGCTGGACAACACAATGGGTGGCTCTTCAGAGGTCATTCACCGCAAAGCCATCCAGCGGATATATGGGGACAAGGCTCAAGACATCATTGAAGGACTCAAGAAGAACCCTGCTGTTTCCGTCCCCATAGTTCTAAAAAGGTGACGGTTAGATTTTGGTGTGTCCTCCTCGGCTCACACCGTTACAGTTTTGTAACATTGTATTTCTTCTGTTTTCAGATTAAAAATGAAGGATGAGGAGTGGAGAGAAGCCCAAAGGGGCTTCAACAAAATCTGGCGGGAACAGAATGAAAAGTATTACCTGAAGTCACTCGACCATCAAGGCATTAACTTCAAGCAGAATGACACCAAAGTATTACGCTCAAAGACCTTGCTCAATGAAATTGAGATGTTATACGATGAAGTAAGTAAATTGTTTTTAAGCTATATTATTGATTTGTTGTTTTAGATTTATAATATGTATAAGTTTATCCCCTTTTAAGAAGCATCTGCAAGTCTTTTCATAGACTCTTCAGCAGCAGAGTGACTGGAATCTCTGTCTATAGGAGTTTGCTGCAGTTGTCCTTGAATTGAACAATAATGCTTCACTTTGTTATATATTATGATTCTCTAATTGTAACAGATTTTAATGTGTTTTTGTGAAACTGTAAATGGAAAACTTTAAAGTCTAAAATGTTCCTGTATTTGTCCTGTAGCGCCAGGAGCGGGCATCAGAGGAATCTGCTACACCGCCACCAAATGGCCCACACATGACTCTGACCTACGACGACAGCCAGATCCTCGAGGACGCTGCTTCCCTCATCATTCACCATGTCAAAAGACAAGTCGGCATCCAAAAAGAAGACAAGTGCAAGATCAAACAGATAATCCACCACTTCATCCCCGACCTGCTGTTCGCACAGCGAGGCGAGCTCTCTGATGTGGAGGAGGAGGAGGAGGAAGAGGAAGAAGACACGGAGATGGATCAAGATGGCAGCAAGAAGCACAACGGTCTGCCAGGCAGAAGCCCAACAAAGTCCAAACTCCTGTTCAGCAACACGGCGGCTCAGAAGCTCCGGGGCACCGACGATGCCTACAACTTGTTCTACGTGAACAACTACTGGTACGTCTTCCTTCGTCTTCACCACATCCTCTGTTCTCGTTTGCTACGGATTTACGGGCAAGCTGAGAAGCAGATCGAAGAGGATGCTCGCGAACGAGAATGGGAAAGAGAAGTGTTGGGGTTCAAAAGGGAGAAAAATGAAAATCCAGCCATCCAGCTGAAGATGAAGGAGCCAAGTAAGTGAGAAACTGGCTTTTAACTGTTACATTTTGCTACGAGCCCTCTCAGTCACGGTGCTTCATGCTCTTTAATTCCTTCATGTTTTACTCACAGTGTGTCTTTCCTTTCTGCAGTGGATGTTGATGTGGAGGACTACTACTCAGTATTTTTGGAAATGGTTCGTAATCTTTTGGATGGAAACATGGAGCCAGCTCAGTATGAGGACTCCCTGAGGGAGATGTTTACTGTCCATGCCTACGTTGCCTTCACCATGGATAAACTCATCCAAAGCATTGTCCGGCAGGTCAGCACATTTTTATTTTATCTATATGTTTACACATTAATTTATTTACTTGTTGCACAAAGTCCTCAGAAAAAATGAAATTTTAACCTCAGACTGGCACCGCGAGCTGTAGGCTCGTTCTGAAATTTGGAGAAGAAAAAGAGGGAAAATAAAATAGACATGCTCCTCACGTCAAAACCCAGTAATGACTAATCGATGACCAAGTGTGCACATCTATAGTCACTGAAGGTGCTGCTATCCTTTGATTCCCCCTGCTGATGTGGACACATCGGTTGCATACTAACCTACTTTTACAGCTCCAGCACCTTGTCACCGATGATGTGTCTGTGCGTGTGACGGACCTGTACCTGAGCGAGGGTTCCAATAAAGCCACGGGGGGCACGCTGCCCACACAGGCATCGCGGGCCACCGCAGAGGGGGGATATCAGCGCAAAGCAGAGCAGCTTATGCCCGATGAGAACTGCTTCAAGGTACAAAAACAGACTGTTTTAAAATATAACCATTCATTTCCGTGCTAACTTTATTTATTTATTTATTGTCTCCCTCCATAAGTATTTTTTTCTAATTGGGCGTGTTGTCTCATTTTATCCAGTTGATGTTTGCGAAGAACCAAGCGTCTGTCAGTCTGGCGGTAGAGCTCCTGGATACAGAAGAGGAAAACTCTGATGAGCCTGCAGAGGCAGAAGTAAGACTCACAGAATGCAATTCATGCACGCAGCTGTTTATTAAGTAGACATGTAGCATATATGTGATGCTGGGGTGCCATTACTTCATGTATCTTTTAGTACATTTTGCCCTCCTAGAATTTTTTGTTGATGCACCAGTTTTCAGGTAATAGTTTGATATTACGATTTAATAAAGTGTCCAACACTAGTCATCTCAGTTTTTAATCATATTCCTGTTTTATAAATTCTTGGTCGTTTACACATGTGCCTCTACAAACTAGTGTTGGCTATTCATTTATTAAACCTTTGATTCTAAACCCGTGTACAGTCTGAGGAGTGTTACATGCTCCAGACTTAAAGGCTGTAACCTGCAACCTGCTTTCATACAGAACCTAAATGTATGTCTCTGTTATTCACATGGTTGGTTGCTGTTCTGCTCTGTCCTCCACAGAAGTGGTCAGACTACGTAGGCAGGTACCTGAACTCAGATTCCTCATCCCCAGAGCTGCGTGAGCATCTGGCCCAAAAGCCCGTGTTCCTCCCCAGGTGAGGCTCCAGCCATGTCTCCCTCTTGTCTGCACACTTTAAGCTTCTGTCCCGAGGCGAGGCTCTAGTCAGCTGAGCAGCCACTCAACTGTTGCCGAGCCAAACCAGCTGCCAAACACGAGTCATTTTTTTTTTTTCCAAGATAGAAACAGAGGCATCTCAGCACAAGCCTGACTTTGAAAGCTAATTGCAAAAAGAGAAAAGGAGAAAAAAGAAAAAGAGGAAACAGTGTGGATGTGAGCGTGCTGCCTGTTTTTTGTAAGAGAAAATTTGAGGAGTTATTAGTTGTGCTCGTGGTGCCCGAATGTCCACCTGTTAAGAATCTCACTGGCCGTAAATTTAACTTCTTCAGTTTGTTTTGTGACCTCTGCCTCACATGGAAGCACTTTACACGATCATCTTTTTTCTTTTTCTTTTTTTAAAAAAAAATGAATTTATTTATTTATTGATTCCTTTTAATGGGAATTTTTATTTATAGCGAGTAAAGATTTTTATAGACGGTTTTTGGCTTGATTGTGGGTTTTGAACTTTTTTCCCCTTAGAGCGCAAAAGGACGAAGAATCATTAGTTTGATTATTCACATTGTATTGAACTGAAGTGATGAATGATTATGTGACGCAAGAATAGAAGTCGATAAATGCAAAAGCTCAAGGCAAAACAAAGATTTGTTCCCTTTTTTTATTTTTCCTACGATGTTTCGACAAAAACAATTGAACGTTTTGTTAAAAGAAGAGAGGGGAAGTCACGGTTTCCTTATCCTTTGTGATTGTATTCAGATCAAAGGTCCTGTGTGTGACTTAATCACTGTTTGAAACTGTAAATGTTTAAATGTTTATTTGTTCACAACTGTTATGCCCAGTGTTATGTTTGTAACAATTTTCAGGGGAAGCAGTGCACTCACGTTGCAACTTTTTGTTGTCGGTGAGATTTTTTTTTTTTTTTTTCCTGGTTTGAAAGAGATTAGTGATCTTAGGTTTTCTGTTTGTTTGTTTTTTAACTGGTTAAGCACATTATCTGCAGCACTTGTACAGAGGTGTAGGGTTTGTAAATAAAATGATTGTCTAAATTGTATGCTCATATGTTGGTGTATTTCTTTCCTGACACCTCAGAGCTGTGCATGAAGGCGTGACGGCTGAGTGTTGCACATGAACATCTTTTAAAGCATCTTTTTTTTTTTTTTGGTGTTTTTTGTGTTTTTGGTTTTACTTTCTCCTCGTTACTTTGAGATGGCTGTCCATTTACCATATACGTATCAAACAACTTCTTAAAAAGGAAAAAAATTTAACAAAAAAGTTTAGGTTTCTCTTTTTTAACCCATTGCATAAATCTGACTATGATTTCCTCAGTGGGCTCACCCACATCATGTCTTCTTTTTTCTTTCATCAAATCTATGAGAGATCAGCAGCACAAGAGATTTTAAAAATAATATTGATGATTGGCCTTTCCTCACCCGAAAAGGGGGAAAAAAAAATAAAATAAAATTTCACTCTCTGTTGGGTCTTCATCTCATTTTCATGACACTCTGGTCAAAGACATCAAAATAGCCTCCGCTCATATTTTTTGGATTTGGTATCTGGTCAGGCAACAGTTTCCTTTTTTTTATAGTGTTTGTGATGTGACCGTTTTTACTTGAAATTGGCCTCACTTTCATGTCTTTTAAGTGGAGCCCTGAATGCAAAAAAATGCTTCATGGTTTCAGTCTTCGCTCACCTTTACCCTCTGTGGTAAGTACACATTTAAACCTTTCATTCAGGTGGGGTGAATAATTGCATTTTTAAAAGAAAGAAAGAAAAAGAAAGAAAGAAAAAATTGCCTGCACAAAATCAGGATGAATTCAATTGTTTGCCAAGCGTATTCAGATTTGGAAAAATGTGGCTGTGCAGTGGAAGTGCACTGTACAGAGAAATGACCGCTGCCTCTGCTGCTCTTATAGATCCACATTTCCCACGAATGATTTGACTCCCTAACTAATTATCGCTGGTTCTTGGTGAGTTGGATTGCATGGGTTTAAAAAAAACTATAATTCTTTTAAAGGGACAGTCCTCTCAAATTTGGAAATACTGTTCTTAAATTTGTGTACGTGCATCGTCTCTGACCTTACATCATAGGCTTTAAAATTGATCAGTATGTACAGTCAAGCACAAAATCCTACCATAAAGCTTCCTTGTGTTTATATATTTAAAAAAAAAATAAAAAAAAATCAAGTAATCATGAAATTTTCTGTAGCGTTGGTCAGCATTATTCATGGCTCTTGAATTCTTTTGACCTTTAGGAATTTGAGACGGATAAGGAAGTGCCAGAGAGGATGGGAGCAGCTGCAACAGGAGAGAATGACCAAAGGCTCCTCGGACAAGTTGCAGGACGGCAGCAGCGAGCTGAAGATGGAGTGCATGTTCAAGCTGAATTCCTATAAGATGGTTTATGTCTGCAAGTCAGAAGATTATATGTACAGGCACACAGCGCTCACACGGGCTCATCAGGTAAGGACTGAAAATAAGAGACATGTGTTTGCTATGCTCCTTCTGTTTGTTTTTTTGTCTTGTCCTATAAGCTTCAGTGTTAAACTTGTATGGTAAGTAATCACAAGGCAACCAGAAGTATTTAAAGTTGCCTGTGTGGTCATGCAGCAGTTTTTTGTGATGGATAGAAGTACAAAGGTATATATCGTATAACACTCTTATGATGTACTCCGCAATTTTCTCATGCAGCATAATGTTCACTTGATTCATATGCAGTTCTTGATGGATGAGATTAATATGAAAAGAGTCATTTTTAAAGAGTCTTTTGAGACAATAGCTGTTTCCCCCAGACTTTACTTGGGCAGGAATCCCAAGTACATTTGGCATCTTACTTTATCTTTTTTTTTTTGTTTGTCTTTCTTTCTTTCAATATATATATAGCTGACAAAACATCCGCAATCGATTTTGGCTATAGGACAGCCCTTGTGCTTCATATACACAGAGTTTGTGACTTTCCTTTGTGCCGTGTTCCTGTTATCTCTTTCAGTCCCACCAGCGCGTGAACACACGCCTGCACAGACGCTTTCACGCCTGGCTGGATACTTGGGCCAAGGAGCACGTGACCAGTGACATGGCTGCTGAAAGCCACAAGTGGTTCATGGGAGATGGACAAGAAGGCCTGTTGGCCTGCACTACCACTTGCAGCCCTGAGGTGCTCCACTATCTCAACATTAACAAGTACCGGGTGAAGTACAAAACACCGTAATACTCGTGTCTCAGCAAACTGTGGCTGTTAACGTCTCCACACAGCAAGCTGCCAAGGATGAATTCTCAGAGCTGCCGTTACTGGATTCAGTTGCCAAAATTTTTGTGAGAGTTTTTCAATCCACAATCAAAATGGGATGTAACTTTTCCTTTTTTATTTTTGTATTTTTTTTTTTTTTTGCACGTGATGCAG
>VUQR01002068.1:0-10051 GCA_015108515.1 Hemichromis elongatus | reverse complement strand
GAGCAAAAATTTTTTTTTTTTTTAAAAAAAAATATATATATATATATATATATATTTTTTTTTTTTTTCCTTTTAAGTTTGGTATATACTGTATGAATATTGTACTGAAGTCTGATCAGTACTATCCACTTTTTGTGTATTTAAGTGAAATGGTTAGAATCTTTAAGACAGGTTCAGTGATGTTATGCCACCTATGAAGACTATTTTTTTTGTGTACGGTGAGTGCTAATGACAAACACTGACTGATGTATAGTATGAAACTGTCAGCTGTGTGACTTGTGTACAGATCGAGGATCAAGGAAAAAGCAATAATTCCTTCAGTCGCAGCTTATGTCTGTTTGTATTTGTGGCTGAAGTACAAATGTGAATGTTGTATGCCCTTAAAAGAGGGAAGTAAACTACGCATTTTGCCTTTTCCTCTCAACAGTTTAATGAAATTGGAATTGGCCCTGTAGATAATGTAGGTGAGGTTAGATGGAAGATGGATGTCTATCACATTAAATGCTGGAAAGCATTATTCACAATAGAAATATACATATTCTTAATATAAACTTCAACACATTCAGTTCATTCATTGTTAATGCTTTTCACGTGGATCGTTACATAAGCAGGGTGGAGGTCGAGAGAAGAAGCTGCCTGGCAACATGTCACCCTATGACACTTTCCTTAGCTCCATGTAAAGCAGTGGTCAGTAACCTAACCAGCTGCAGACAATCTTGCAACAGTTTATATATTACTGTGTTTATAATATAGAATACCACAGGAAGCCCCGAGGAGAAGATTGTACAATAAGACATTGTTTGTACCGCGTTTAATATGTCTCTTCTCTTTTACGATGTTGTACATGAGTGTTAGTATGGTGTTTGGCATTAAAATATCCTTTGAGTAGACAGAAGTTCAGTTCACGGTGTCCTTTTTCATTTCTGGCATTGTCACTTGTGTCTAATCTTTGGTCCCAAGCCACCACCCCTATCCCTCATTCTGGGTTCAGGTTTGCCAAAAAAGCCCGTTAGTTACTGTTTAGATAGCAGATTAACCATCATTGGGTTATTAGGCACACATGATGAGCTATTTATTAATGTAAGTATGACATGACAGCAACTCGTGGGCAAGATGAACTACTGAGGGTCAAATTGAGCATCTTTGAGCTGATCTGTTTCAGAAACTGATCTACTGGGAAGCATCTGGGAATTTTAGGGAATGGTCTGAAAGAAAATGTCCAGTGAGCGGCTGCTTCAAGCTGATAGGAGTGACGCCCAGTGCGGTCTGCTGCTGCAGGACATTTGCTGAATGTGAGAGATGCTGTTCTGCATAGCTTTGCTGTAACAAGTGCTTAGTTACTGCTGCCTTCCTGTCTGCTAAGAGGAGCTGATTTGCATGGGGTTGTCAAAACAGGACGATAAAAGATTGGAAACGCGTTGCCTGGTCGGATGAGTCTCGATGGCTGGGTTGGAATTTGGTGTAAATACCATGAAAGGATGGCTCCATTCTGACTCGTATCAACAATTCAAGCTGTTGCTGGTCATGTGATAGGGATTCTTTTTTTTCTTCTTTTTTTTACACTAACAAAAGTGTACCTAATGAAGTGGTCATAAGTGTATATTCTGCCTAAACTGTCTTTCATCCACAGAACATTTTGCCCCCCCCCCTCATTGGTTTAAGCATTTTAAAAAAAAAAAGTCTTCAGTGTTCTCTGTGAATATTGTTTTAAAAAATTTATTGAGGGAAAGTTTTGACACTAGCAAGTCCTTCGTTACGTTTCCCCTGTAGTATTCACTGTGTGGCCTACTGCAGCTGCTCTTCTGCGTATAAAAGAAATCATACTGAACGTTCACTTCGCTGTGCTAAAAACAAAATATATATATATACAAAAAATGGGAGTAGAACTAATATCTAATATCCTGCTAAGATGGAGACTTGCACAGAAACGTAACATGCTATAGAAAACAGATTGCTGGCAGTTTCTCACGCTGACAGACTTTTTGCTGAGCGAACTTCAAACTTGGAGGACCGTGGACCTCTCCTATGCGCGTACGTAGATCCGCGTGCAGATCACATCATCGGCTCCAAAGATCTGAAACAAGGTTTGAAAAACACAATTGAAGAAAAAAAAAAAGAGGTTAGATCTTCATTAGCAGTGTTGACTTTTTGCCGTGTTTCTTAAATGTTTATTTATGTAATAGGTTATTATTAGTTTATAAATTTGAGGACTTTTTTATACATATTTTTATTTCTTACTTTATTTTATCATCAAAGTGCTCATCCTCTGCCGCACATTTATGGCATCATTTTTGTTTTGATATTTTGCTAAAAGAGACAGATGCTCAAACACTGATATCGGAATGGAGGGTGGGTGTTGGGGGCGGTTGATATTGGCTGTAGGGGCGTGTGCCTGTGTGTGACAAAGCTCAGTGATTTATGGGAGTCCCTGGGGCGTAGCATTATGGCCAACTGCAGCGCTACACATCATCAATATCCCAGGCAAAGCCATGTGGCAGGACGGCGAAGAAGCAGAGCTGTGAAAAATGAAGCCGAGGCGACTCCATCTGGCACGTGGCGTGAGGCCGAGGGAGGCATTAACTGGAGGTAATGCCGGGTTTCATTGGCACTTCTCCACAGCGTGATCAATGAGACCAATTAACCCACATGAGGACACATACAGATCCGGGAGCCCCCACCAGACAGCCCCGCAGTTCCTCCCGGCTCCTAAACCATCACTAATGAGTCGATGCAAGACTCTATTCATCTTTCCTAATCAATATTTATTGGTTTTGAAGTGAAATAAGAGGACATACGTGAGGTTCCTCACATGGACCGGTAAAAGGCCTTTTCCATTTTTGAGCATTTATCCCCATCTCCATTTTACACCAGGCTGCCCTGATTATAGTCCACTCATATTAGATGACAGTGAACGCAATGAGCCACCACATGGAGTCTTCATTAAGCGTCACTTTCATCCACCTCTTGCCTAGAGCCTCATTTCCTCATCTGCTGCGCGGTGCTTTAAGTCAGCCTCGTGTGTATGTTGTTGGGTGTTTACACTGAAAGGATTAATCCTCTGTGAAGTACAAGATGAGGTGTGGTTGCTTTTAGTTCTCCACAGAAATGAGCATCATGTTTACTGATGGGCATCAGAGGAGGGTTTTCGCCTTTCCTCTTATTTGAAAAAAGGGGGGGGGGGCTAAAGTGTTGCTACATTAATTTATGGATTCAATGAGTTTAAGAGGTGAGTAAATGGACGTGAAGGATTAAAAGCCTGAAATATTCACAATATCTGATTAATCTGCTTCTTATTTATGTGACGTCTTGTCTGGCAAATACTCCAAAAGTCAGAGAGAATTAATGCTGACGTAAAAGTAAATACTCACATTAAGGAAGCTGCAGCCACCAGCTGTAAGGACGATTTGTCTGACAGAAATGACAGCCTCACGGGGAAAAGCCAAAATGCAATGTTATTGCTTCAAAATCTCATTGATTTCTTGACTAAACAGTCCTCTGCAGCTGTACCTCAGACCGCTGGCGCTTGAGGAAATTACGTGCCTGTGCAAAGCAGGGGCTGGATTGTTTCATAATTATTTAACGATAGACTCTAAAGGCTGTTTTGAAGCAGTTACAATGAATTTAGCGCCATTTGTTCTACATTTGTCTCTATCGCTCCCTTTAACACGCACAGAAATACACACACCTTTAAAGGGGATCGAATTATGTTCTGTCTCTCAAACAATGAGGTCCCTGTGTTTCCAAAGCTGTAGCTGTAGGCCGAACAAATCTACATTCACAATACACTGACACTCAGTATAATTGAGGGAGCATACCTTATATGGACAGCTCTGTCTATATTCATATTGCAAATTTATCTGGAATGTTTCTCAAGGTGACTGTGTGGATACAGCCACTGAGCTCATACCCCAATTCATATTGTAGGTTTTATTTTACAGTCTGTTTTATCTTGCATTATTATCTGCTCCAACATCAAATCTTCACATCCAAACAATCCATTAGCTGAGATGAAATATGTAGGCGTTTTGCTTAAGTTACAGACAGCAGGGAATCTGTCTGATCTCCCCGTTCTCCCCGGTATCGCACATAAAGTCATGATCGTTTCTTTGAAAAATCACATTTTTGTCCAGTGATTCATTCCCACATGCCTATTAGGTTACAGTGCATCAATCCAACACGGACAGACATGCACGCCCTCATCTTGAATAAAAACAGACTTGGCCCGTTCGAAGCTTTTTGTTACAGGTTTGAAAGTCTGCATTCAATCCAAATAGCAGGCCGTCTCAAAGGTTTTCATGATAGGCTCTCTGCAGAGTTGCAGCCAGTAAAGAGGAGCTCTCCATCAAAGCCAAACTGGACACAGCTTTGTTGTCCATCTGGCCAATAAACCCCAGGACCAGATGTTTACAGGAAAACTGCTTTGTGTTAGTGATTTCAAATTGCCGGGAACTGGAGGGAGAAGTGTTTGTGATAGAGTGCAACGGCGAACGTATGGTACTGAAATCTTAATTTGCCCCTTTGAAATAAACAGCAAGCTTTCCCACAGGTCGCCCCAATCAGTGTTGCTCTAACACATGATTATTTTCTTTGTGTACACAGCCAGCTAGGGAACATATGCCTGAAAGGAAGACGAAAAGAACTATTTTGGTTCTTTTCCAAAACCATTCTGGGTGGCTTTTGTTTTGTCCTTGATGCACATACAAAGCATCAGTCATGCATCATGATAATAGGATGTCTTAAAGGCACACCCTTCTGAAGGGAAAATGAGGAATTGGTGGTTTCTCCAACTGACCATGGGAGCTTAAAGACATTTTCCATGAACTACACGTTATTTTAGAAAATTGGTTAAAATTTCCACATCTGGTGTCACCACCCATTTATGAACTCCCTTGACCATCTGCTTGGTTTGGGCTTGTGCTCTGTGTTTCTGTGGAAAATGAGCTTAAATTACTTTCTTTCTCAGAGTTGAATAAAAAGATTGATACTATTGTTAACTCTATACACTGATTTTCATAATAGATTAATTATTTTTAGTATTAACAGATTGATCTGTTGGACTTTTTGCCAATTATATATAGCATGGTATCAAAACGGACCAAAGGTAAAGTCTAGCCACCCCATATACTCTTTGACACTAGAATACTTTGGTACAGAGACGAATTCATGATCCACTCTGAGACTATAAGGTACCAAGATCATCACCTCCTCCACTACTGTGCTTGATGGTTATGTGTGAAGTGTTTATGAGTTTTTGAGGGTTTGAGTTTTAACAAATGTGGCACTGTGGATCATGGCCAGTCATGGCCAAACATCTCCATTTTGGTCTTATTTGTCCAAAGGACATTGCTCCAGAAGGAAGAAGAGGCTTTCACCTGACAACACTTTCATACAAAAACCGTACTGCCAAATTTCTGTGTTCATAGACGTGCTCACACTTTCTAATATTCAGTTAATTCTGCTCATTTGATTAGCAGAATGTGACTGCTACTTTCCCTCTGAAATCCTATGGAAGCAGCAAGAGTGTACTTAGTTTTTCACAACTATTTTTATATACAGTCTGTGATAGAGGTGAATATTAACCTAACTCTTGTGAAGAAACTCTCAAAATGGTAAACTATTCCTTTAAGAAAATGCTTTGCTGAACTATTTGAACTGTTTTTTTATTTTTTTTAATGCACCCATGTGAATAAAGACCTCCAAATCTGACACCTCATCCCACTTTGCAATACATCCAAACATCTGTTCATGAATCTGCTGAGGGATTTGAGCCTCCGATGTTGACGATCCTTTTTGACGGTAAAAGTTTGGGAGCCACAATTTCACAGAAATTAAATTTTCTTCTATGATGAAAAACAAATGTGATCATCTCAAAAAAGACATGCCCAAAGTATAATGCACACACAGCTGCACACACTGTCACCATATTTCTAGTTAGAGAATAAACTTGAAAATTGCTCACCAGTATGAGTTCATCCCCTTTGAGTTCTCGGCTCCAGAAGGTCTTCGGGCCATTCCCGCTCAAAAGAGTCTGTTTGCAGTAAATCTTGTTTTCTGTTTCCCAAGTGGCCAAACTCTGTCAAAAAGCATAATTTTAATGAGTTTTCCTGTATTTCATCACGTTGGCTTCACCTGGCTGTTAGCACAGATGACAGGGTTGTTTATCTCTGTCCTGTCACACTAATGTCTAATTTTTTACTACTTCCTGCCACTTTTAATGCTTTGCGGTTTTCATCCCCCGCCCCCAGCATCCATATCTTTAGCATAGGTAGTTTTCAGAGTTCAAATTTTGACAGGTTAATTCACTTACCTTACATTTTCTGCCATCCACTGTCTCTTCATTAAACTCCTCACCAATACAGAAGTTGATCTCCGTGGTGCGCACTGTGGTTGAAGTCTTGATGTAGAAGTGCTCCCCGTTCTGCCTTATCTCCACATGGGGCTTGGATGCTGCTGCACCAGCTACCTTCCTCAGCATGGCATTTACACCTGAAAGCATGCACCAATTTCCCAATTAGGCACTTTCTGTCTCACCTATCTCAACAGCCAACCATTCAAGTCTTCCAAGGAAGTCCTCCTCTGCCTGCTCCACTCTGTGTGTAGGGGGGAGGGGCACACATACATACATGCACAGGCTTTTTAGTTGCTTACTTTTGGATTCCACTGGGCAAGCAGTGCTCTCCTTGCACTGGAATATACATATATTAAAGTGTGTTAATGAATCTGTAGAGGAGTAAATAAATACATTTCAAATATCTACTTCTTACTGCTTTCTCTAGATTCTATTGTCTGGGATTGACTTGTCACATTACATTTTTTTCTTCTTCCCTCTAGGGCCAAAAAGATAGTAAGAAAAAAAATCTGAGCTCATGTTTCAAAGTAAAGGTAGATGTCTGTCCCATCTATCTCAGTCAAATGAAAAGTCATCACTTTTTAGCTTTCGGGAGAAAATATTAGAGTCTAATATCGTTCAGCAGACACAAGTGAGACTTTTATCACCAGATGTTATAAATATGGAGAGTGCAGTGACAAGGTGCTGACATGGAGGAATGCTTATGTTGTTTGATTTGTTTAACTGTCCTGCAATACGTGATAGATTTTGTCCTCCAAATTAGTGGAAAAACCATTAACCATAATGGATGAAGTGCAAACAGTTAGATGACAGAATACTTCAGTCTGTTTCCACTCAAGTACACCACTTGTGTTTAAGTGAGGTGGTTGTTCCTGTGTTACATTTGTCTCCTGCCAATATATTTTCCTATTTAAAAAAATACACAGGAAAACTAAACTAAAATTAGGATTAACAAATTACTTATTTTTATGAATTTAAACATTCTTTCAACATTTAAAAATCACAAAAAATTTCACTAAACTTCACTTTATTTCAAAGTAATGCATTTCAGTTTGATTGGGGTCTATGGTAATAACAGATAATAAACCACTAACTAGAACACTGCATTCATTTTCAGTTATGTTTTTTTTTTTTTTTTTTTTTAAAAACCTTTGAACAAAGTCACACCTTAAGGTAAGAAAGAGTAATTTGTCCTCACCCAAAGCTTTGAGAAGCTCGTCGAAGTTCTCACTGCTTTTCATTTTCCAGGTGCCTGTGAAATTCTGCATTTTTCTCGTGCGGTTTTGATTGTGTGTCACCCGAACGCCTCCTTTCTTCTGTCTCCTCTGCTGCCTTTCTTCAGGCTTTCTCTCTCCGTTTGTCCCTGTGCTCCCTCCCTTTCTCCTCCCTATGTGTAATGATCCCACATGGCAGACCAAACCCCCTCGACCTCTGCCTCCTCTCCCCCTCGACAGACATTTATGCACCTACACACACACACACACACATCTTTGATGGTTTGTTCTGATTAGAGAATTCTTTTCATGACCTCAAAGTGCTGTTTAGTTTCAAGGTTTTCAGGTCTCGTCTCATCTCATCTGCAGTGGAAATAAATTACCGGTAAAATCTTTTTCCTCTAAATTTCTCAGAGCTGGATAAAAAGAGCGCTATCACGTACTGAACCCAGATAGTTTAACTGAAAATCCAATTTTAAAGGATGTGTTTGAAGTAGCAGAAATCCTGATTTTGAATGTGAATGTGGTGCCAGACAAATCCAGAAAGCTGTTTGCTTGAAATGATGACTGATTGAATCTCATGTCTCCCGTTTTGTTAAAGGAATCACTTTACAGTATGAGGTGGAGAGGAGAAAAAAAAACTACAGCAACCATAAAAGTCTTCTAAAGATGAAATATTCATTCAGACACACAATGAACA
Source organism: Hemichromis elongatus (assembly GCA_015108515.1). Taxonomy (NCBI): domain Eukaryota; kingdom Metazoa; phylum Chordata; class Actinopteri; order Cichliformes; family Cichlidae; genus Hemichromis; species Hemichromis elongatus. The sequence goes on along the minus strand of VUQR01002068.1, from coordinate 1,788 downwards.
CATCATCATCTCATCACTTTCACTAAACCTGAAGATGACACACAGACATATGTAATAAAACTCCTTTGCGGTCACTATTTGCCGTCTTTTCACATATCTAAAGGACAAACAACATTCTTGTGTAATCTTCTTTTCAATACCATGCTCATGTGGATGCTTTCAGGGCACACACACCCTCACACAGCTACCACCACTACATCCCATGAGAATGAGGGGCCCTCCCTTTAACCCTGGCCAAGTCAGATTTGTTCTCCGTTTGACGGCCCCTCATCAATCTTTTTGACAAAATGCCTCCCAGACATGGCTTGATAATTAATGTATAGCACAGAACAGGGAGCACTCTGTCATCCCACCAGGAAGTGTCAGCTCAAAGGAGGCCTCTGCCATCTTCACTCGGCTTCCTTGTTTGTTTCATTCATCAGTAGATTTGTCCGTTGGTCTCTGGGTGGCTTTATTTTCAAAAGGGAAAGTGAACGTTTTGTTTGGCATTGAGAGACAGTTGGAGGATGTGCGACAGGCTCAGAGGGAAGAGTGTGTGATCTAAGAGCATTGCCTTTTGCCATCTGTCGTCCAGCTCATGCAAATTTAGCTTTTTAACGAACGTGTCAGTTGCGTTGGTGCTGTAATCTGTTCATCCTAATCTTAAAGAGTAGGTCTCCAGTGATCTTTCTGAAGAACTGAGAACACGTGACTGTACGCTAACACTTTTTGTTAAAAATTATGATAACAAAGATTCTGGTCTTTACACTAAAATATTTACATAGCCAGTCTATCGGGAATAACAGCATTTAAACCCAGTGGACTTTGCTCGGGTAGATCCTTTCATCTCATTATCTAACTAACATAATGAGATATGACCTTTGGTGCCAGAGCGTCACCTTGGATAAGATCTATGGATGCCCTACGGTTAGGTGAACATCAAGGAAACACTTTGTCATCTCAGACCTTATCTGCACGATAAACTCCTGGAGGACTAGGGATGGGTATCCACGGAATCGAAACAGTGGGAACCGGTTCTTGTTGAGAACCGGTTCCCACTGTTTCGATTCCGTGGAATTTACTTGCAAATACTTGCAAAGTAAAGATTTCATCAAAGGGAGGAAACACTACGAATATGCAAAAGCATTTGCTCAAAAAACACGCGATTGCTTTAAATGAATGTCGTGTTTTTGATCCGCTCCGGACTAACGAAGCTCAACCCAGCAGCAGCGGTAGCGTTTGCACGATCTCTCCTTTTAATACTGCAGGTAAATAATCAACTAGCACTGCATATTATGTTAGCGCGATTTGCCTTATTACAAAACCTGCTATTACTGTGCGTTGCATTTAGATGACCATCATGAGAGAGACAGACCGTCTGTCTGGCTCAGATGCTGGCAGTTCTCGCTGCAGTCTACGGGTGGCTTCTCCTTTCACAGAGGCAGGGCAAAGTAAAATGACACAGGCCAGGATAGATCCAGATAGGTCCAGAAAGATCACGTATCCTTCCTGAAAAAGCAGATATGCTTCTATTTCTGCAAAAGACTTTTTAATTCTCCATAGTCGATGGATGCAGAATTGTACAGTGCACAGTTCCACTGGACTTGAGTTGATTGTATTTTTTGCTGCTGATATAGTTTTATTTTTGAGTGCCCAGCTCATATATACTTTTAAAAAGGAGAGTGTAAATGTTACTCGACATTCTTGTTTAATTGCCACTGAATAATTTATGTTATACTTTGTTATTGCTACAAAAGAATATTTATTTTATTATTATTTTACATTTACAACTTGTTTTTTTTCTGGGGT
>VUQR01002067.1:6975-23421 GCA_015108515.1 Hemichromis elongatus | reverse complement strand
AAAAATGCAGCCTGCGTCACTATGGCAACAGGGAAAACAAGGCTGTCCTTGGCGCCGCCCTCTTTACGTGCTGTCAGCTGCTGCTGTTCCCCATTCTTTTTGCAGTGTTCGAGACTTTTAGGCTCATTGTTCTCCAGTTTTCTGTGAATGAACCCAGACATTTACGTGACGCAGACATTTGCTGTGTCAAAATTTAGTTTGTGTATTTGTTTACTGAGCAGCTCCACACACAGAGGAGCACATAGACACGTTGCCCCCCTTAGCGCCCCCTCTGAGGGTAATCATACAGAGTCATCTGCACAGTGGGGGGTGATCTATCAGGCATGTGCTGAAAGCCTCATGGCCTTCTGCATTAAGGCAGAGAGCACTTTACAGCCTGCTTTGCTCCTGCTTACCAGCAGGTGGCGTGCTGGCTTTGCTTTTAGTCCAAATCGGAAGTCCTGACATGCAGCTTGTTTGCTACAAGTTAAGTTTGGGCTGGAGCTGATCGGATGGTGGCAGTAGAGAGCTGACTCCTCATCCCGGGAACAAAGACGTAAACAAGTTTGTTTTTCACAGAGCAGACTTGATTTTTGTCTGAGGACTTTTGGACTGAATGAAGAAAACCTGGAAAAGAAGCTGGGATGGCGGATTTAAAGCCCCACACTTCTGCTCACAGATCAACTTTGTTTGGACATTTTTGGACCCGAATGTAAAATTTAAAGAAAGCAGTCTGAATTAAACTGTCGCAGAGCTTTTATTTGGGTTTTATCTTTGAATTTTCTTTATTTTGTTTAATGACTGCTGCTTGTGTTTGTACCGAATTGCAACAGTATGTTAAAAGAGACAGGGGCGAAGTGGAGTAAACAGCTCCCCTGAGCCGTGCAGGGTCTCTCCCAGACCGAGGCATGCTCAGTAAGCCTGTTTTCTTCTAAGAACCTGTAACCATCAATCATCCCCAGGCTCTGTCCCCCCCACACCCAGCCTGCATGTTTGTTATGCTGCCTTCAGGCTTGGTTTGGAAATGTGGGCGTTTTCATGTGCGGGATGATTCCTGCACCTTAACAACCCGACAAAATGGAAAGTAGCGCCGGGACTTTTTGCTTGATAAGCAGGTCAGGTGGGCGGCTGTTGTTTTCAGTTTCATTTTCATCGTGGTTACAGTCTCATGTTCATTCTGACATCATCTGCTGTTAGCACATACTCCTATGGTTTCATACCTGTTGCGTTCTCCTGGAGCAGGAGGTCAACTTGTAAATATGCAGAAAAAGAAAAGAGGTGAATTAGAGCTCCACTGTGATTAAAACACAACAACAACCCCCTAAAAACACGGACACGCCACTTGTTTCTCTGTTGCATTTGGAGTGGGTTTAGCCTGCTGTTTACCAGATGTGCTGTTTGAGTCATGGGAACTTCAAGTTCTCTGTCCACTTTTTTGGAACCTGACAGGCTTTCTTGTTTACGTTGACGGAGTAAAGAAGCTGTCTCGATCATGTCTTATTTACAACAACAGCAATGCGAAGGGTCCGTGCCAAGGAGGAGTTCCTGAAGGCAGCGTTGCCCAGCCTTCAGTCCTCTCCTGAGGCCTTACATAATGAACCGTAGACCCCGCCCACTTCCTCAGCATGCAAAAAGGGCTGCCGTCCGAAAGTGAACATCATTTTGAGCTTTCGAGCACACGAGAGTAGGTGGCAGCATCCTGGAGAGCCACTCTCAGCACCCTTTAAACACACTGTGGAGGAACAATAAAGGAATCTCTCACTTCTTTTCGCTTGAGAACAGAGAGGTCTCGCAAAACCTGCAAAAAATGATTTTCGACAAGCTGAAAAAGTTTGATATAGTCTTCGACTCTCCGGAGGTGGACTGTCCCCCTGTGTTCAGCAGTGGAGATGTGGTGTCCGGGCGTGTGGTGCTGGAGCTGTCCGGGGAGAGTCGGGTGGACTCCCTGAAGCTTCACGCTGAGGGTTTTGCTAAAGTGCACTGGACCGAGTCCCGATCGGCGGGCTCCAGCACCGCGTACACCCAGAACTACAGCGACGAAGTGGAGTACCTGAACCGCAGAGAGGTGCTGCTGCAGGCAGGTCAGTCCTGTAAGTCTGTGAACTCAAGCAGCCAAACCGTCCTCTCTAGTCTAGACAACTGTGAAAACAGCTTATCTGTGTGGGAACAGTTTGTCTGCAGACTTCAAATAGTGTGTTTCACGATGTTTGTGTGAGACAGTGACAGGGATGAGTTCTCCGGCTGTGCAGAATCTGATAAACTTGATTTTGGGGAAACTGCCTCCTCCCGTTCTGTAGTTAACCTTAGATCGGAGACTTTGCATTGGTTATGAATGATTTATAAACTTGTCAACTATAACAGCAACTCTGGCAATGAGAAAGAAACCCGTTCAGGGTCGTTTCCTGTACTTCCTTGAAGAAGAAAACATGAGCATGTACATAAAGAACAGCAGCTGCTTCCTTACCCCCAAAACATATGTGGGGAATAAAAGAAGCAACACTGGCTTTTCCAAAGTTAAAGCTAATCCAGACCTGTTTTTCCTCTTGGCATGCTGGCTTAGCCTCGAGTTTCTGGCTTCATTCATTTGGGCACGGAGTTGTTTTTGGTTTAAAGCACAGGCAGGAAATGGGCAGCCAAGGGCTTTGTCGATGTTTCTGTTGTTTTCCTGCTGAGTTCAGTCTCTATGCTCAGCTGCATGTTTGGTGAAAAGCTGCAGCCATGCAATGAGAAAACACATCATACAGCTCATATCAGCTGAATCTGCTGTGGGGGGGTTTGCTGATAGCCACGAGAAAGACTTTGTTGTTGCAACCTACTTGACCTGTGAAGATGACATGTTGTTGTTGGTGCTGTTTAAATGAAATCGGAGCATTCATCTAACAAATGTTCACCAAAACCAAAACACGCAACAGAGTGAAGAGAGCCCAGAAGAGTTGAGTTGGGCAGTGTGATATCGCTTGAGGAAAACATGTTCTCAGTCAGCACAATAGAGAAGGAACCGCCCCTCTGAGCAAGCAAGGCAACCATGTGATTGCAGAGAAACACAGTGTTTGTTCCTATAAAGCCAGTTTTACTCATGAAGATTTCTAAAGAATACTTTTGCGACAGTTTTGCTGCATAGTTTTAAAAGTAGGTATTTGCCACCAAATAAATAAGCTTTCAGGTAATCGGAGCGCATTTCACTGTCAAGTCAAGGTTTATTTCCACAGTCGAGCAAAGCTGGTGCAGGTTATGTGAAATATATATTATACACACCAGTCATTAAATCATCTAATAAAACAAAGACTGTGCTAACTGATCATCTGCGTTATGAAACGTTCTCCTACCACCGAGCGAGTGTCTGCTTCTCTGTTTTTGGTAATTAACCAAGAAATTACTTTCTTTCAGATAACGGTGAAGTGACAGTCCTACCTGCTGGCAGACACGAGTTTCCATTCAGCTTCCAGCTGCCAGAAGAAACTCTGGTCACCTCCTTCGAGGGAAAACATGGCAGCATCCGTTACTGGGTCAAAGTTAAGCTACACAGGCCATGGGCCACGGTCAGGAAAATCAAGAAGGAATTTACAGTCATCGAGCCCATCGACATTAACACACCAGCCTTACTGGTAAGCGGCTCGGACTTGACATTTCATCGCTGTAATTTATTTATTTATCAATTTTTGAGGGTTTTGCGGAACTTGCTCATTCATTTTTATAATCTACAGGCACCACAAGCGGGTACGAAGGATAAAATGGCACGGGCGTGGTACCGCAACTTTGGGCAGGTGTCGGTAACTGCAAAGATTGACCGCAAAGGTTACACACCAGGTACGCACATTCTACTTTTCCTGTGTGCTTTGCGCGAGTGTTTCGTAGTGTCTTGTATTTCTTAATGTGCTTGTTCTCTCTCCACAGGCGAGGTGATACCGGTCTTTGCAGAGTTCGACAACTCTACCTCCAGATCTGTCGTCCCTAAAGCTTTTATCATTCAGACGCAGACGTTCATCGCCCGTGGCACCATGAAGCAGAAGCGCTCCGTCGTGGCCACGCTTTGCGGTGACATTGTTGGTGCCAAACGTCGGGAAACCTGGCACGGCCGCGCCATCAAAATCCCACCCGTAGGTCCGTCCATTCTGCAGTGCCGCATCATCAAAGTGGAGTACATGCTGAAGGTAAGCCAAATGCTGCCGGTCTAACTTTGGCGCTGCTGCAGTTTTGAGTCCGCAGTCGGTCCAGGTAGCATTAAAAGCTCTCTTTCCTGCCATCAGGTTTGTGTTGATGTACCCGGAACGTCCAAGCTGTGTCTTGAGCTGCCTCTGGTCATTGGCACCATACCCCTCCATCCCTTCGGCAGCCGGACATCCAGTGTCAGCAGCCAGTACAGCGTCAACCTGGAGTGGCTGCGCATGGCCATCCCGGAGCAGCCGGAGCGTAAGTGTCCCAACTGCTTTATGGGAAGAAAAGGGAAAAATTCCCCACATGGCAAACAACTTTTTCTTGCTTTGTCAGGGTTATTTTTAGAGCATGCCACTTTTTGCTTTGACAAGAAAGCCAAAGTACCACATGAGTCAGATGGCAGTGTATATGTACAAACAAAGGTTTTGGTTCCACAGAAACTCATGTTGGATCAGATCAGTGTTTGTTACTGCCAAAGGCGCTTCATGTTACGTGGGGTTTCAAAAGCGAAGCCATGAGTCAGTGGCTCAGTGTTTGGACCTGTGCTGTTCCGTCGAGTCAGACGAGTGGACTAATCCTGACTGTTTTTCCCCTGCAGCTCCTCCAGATTACAGCTCTGTGGTGACCGAGGAGGAGGCTGAGCAGCGCCACAATGCCGTGGCCTCGCAACAGGCTGAAGACCTGAGCGGGATCCTGGAGCGACCCCTAATGGCTTTTGTCCAAGAGTTTCGCTTCAGACCTCCGCCAGTCTACAGCGAGGTGAGTCACTGAAGCGACTCCTGTTGTTTAATGAGATTGAGTGGCACATATAAAAGCTTCTATATAAAGGCCTTTTTTCTCCCTGCTTACCAAAGCCTTGATATCTCAGCTGTGTTGTGTAACAATAACTAAATAGAAACAAATCTGTGGGTGTAAGCTGAGTGTAGGTTGAGCACAATTGAAGAGTATGGTATTCAAAGACTGGATTATCTGCTTGCCCAACCTTCATCTCATGCATTTTGTTTTCCCCCCATTCTTTCCTACAGATTGACCCCAACCCTCAGCCCATCAATATGAGACCTCGCTGCATGACATGTTGAACCAAGAGCCCTGCCTGAGCTTCAAGCAGCCTCATTAATGAAACAAATCAAGAGATTTGTCTTCTCCCGGATTGTCTCTCTGATTAATAGCACTTGCTAACAGATTGACTGGAGCGCCAGGAGACGGAGCTCACAGGAACTGGATGTTAGTGGAGGAGGTGCCACTTTGTTTCCAGTCCAGTTAAGTGGACGCTTTCCTGTTCTGGCTGAAAGGAAAGCAACTTCTCTGCTTCGGTTCCTGTCCTTCCCAAGTGACTTTTGGCTCCCTTCGTTGTGAGCTACAAATACCTCCCAATCAACGATTCCCTCACATGAAGATAAATTTTTTTTGTGTTTTCAAGGAGTTTGGGACATTTTGGGAAGGGTTGAGATCACTTGATATTCACCAGGTGGAAAGTTGGAACTGAACTTGGCATTCAGATGTCTGAAAAAGGCGCTCGTGATAAGATGGCCAACTGTCATCTTTAAGTGGTGTAAAGAGAGAAGTGCAATTATTTCCCTCAGTTACCAGCTGAGATTTTAACAACACACATCACTATGCATTGTGTGCCTACTTTGATTTCTGTTACTCGAGCACATACTGTATCTGTAGGTGTGACGGTGGAGCAGATAAGTCAGAAAAAAAGATGTATTTTACGCATGGAGGTAACAATATGTAATATGTAAAAGGGAAAAAAAATGTATGCCTTAATTATCTGCAGTTGAAGTTTGCGTCAGAGTTTCGGGGAGCTGGATAGAGCTGAATGTATTCTGCAAGAACAAAAAAAAAGCAGTCAGCATGTATGTGGATGAATTCCAAGAGCGTTGTTGTGTTAACACAAGGCTCACGGCACTGAAGTGTTAGATAGCTGTGATGTTTTAATACAGTGGTAATAAAATAGGGGGTTCCAGTTTGCTTATAAAACTGCACAAGGCTCATAGATTAGCTCTCCCAGCTGCTAAACAGAAGGATGGGAGGAGTGGAGACCTCCAGGCTGCGTGGACTGAAGCTTTTGATGGGAGCCAGATGCCTCGGTGCTGTGGGTCAAGTCTTTAGGTGGAGATGGGACAACGAACATTCCAAAAAATACTCAAGGATTATGTTTCTCCTCAACTTCCAAAAAAAGGAGTTTCAGAAGTCTTCAGGTTCAGCTGTGTGACTTCAGTGGCATGCACTGAAGTCGATGAATGTATTATTATTATTTTTATACAAGTGCAGTTGTTGATTCACAGTATTGCCAAAAATTTTGTAATTGTTTTTTCTAATAAACCATTTTTGAACGGATGTTTGTCTTCAGTGTTTCCTTGACTGCTACATGAGCTAAGACACCCACTTTTGTCTTTTTTCTTTTTTTAAGGAAAATAATAGGGAGCCTCTGTTTAGCAATGTTGCGTGCCAATGAGTTTGAACCACATCTCCAACACCATGAGTCAAAACTATATTAATGCCAAGGGCAGGGTTCAGTGGAGAGACGAGCTGGCTCAGGGATTCAAAATGATAATTACAGACTGAAGTTCAGCCAGTGACATTTGTACAATTGCACACTTACGCAATCAATTTTACTCGGTGCTTTTGGAGCTCCGCAAAATGAAAGTGGAGTCGCACCACACTGCGGATTTCACTTTGTACTTTGTTTGTTATGAATAATTAGCAAGCATCATGTTTTTTTTTTTGTCTTTCCCACCATGTAAACAAGTAACACACTGGAGTGAACAAGCATTGCTATGATCATGGCTAAAAGCCAAACCGAGGAAATTCTCAAGGGTTTCTTCTGAAAACAACAATTAAGAACAGAGGGGATGATCAGAGGAGTGTGGATGCAGGGTATGAGTGTTGCTGAAAAGCTTCACACTTTTAAAATGAGTAGAATTAAAGTAAAACCATTTTCTACTAGCGAGTTTATCAAAATGTCAGTTAAAATCTTACTAGCGGATGCCAAGCTTAGATACAGCATTAATCCCAGTGAAAAAGCAGAAGATAAAAACAATAGTTGAGACAAAAAATACGCCTCTCATGTTGCCTTGCCCTGTCTGCTCAAAGTCCAGACAGGGCAGTATATGTGACAGCAGCAACATTAATATAGTTGTGTGCAGAGACGACGCTTGTTCTGTTTGAGTGAGCTTGTGTACACAGATATGTTTTACTTTGACACCTGTCTTTAATTATGTTTCACTCACTTAGATAAGAGTTAAGGCCATAGGCATCACATGTATTTCAGCCCTTCCAATACCATCTCCACACGTGTGTTTGCATCCAGAGACCAAGTTTACTTTGTGCTGGGAAAGAAAAGGAGAAAGATGAAGAGAACGTCTTCTAGCTGTAAATGAAAGTTACTAGCAGAAGTAAAAATGCCTCACTTATCTTGTAATACACACAACTGACTATAAACAGGATGTTTCTGAAATGTTGTGAATTTAACAGTAACTTTTTTTTTGTAAACAGATCAGTTCAGCCATTTTTACCTTGTTGACATGTTTTCACCTTAATCTCGGTGGACTTATTCAGAAACGGCTTTTAAAATATGAATCCTTGGAGAATTTGTAAAGCAGAATGGCAAAAACAGTTCAAATTTAAAGTTTGAATGGCCTTTTGTATTTGAGGTGAAAATGATTTGAAGCATGTGACATGCAGATGTCTTCCTGATGTTCTGCAGTGACCTCTCGGTGACCCTGCGTGTTTTTTCCTAAAAACAAACTCTTCCACCCAGAAGACAGAAATGCCATCCGCTGTTTTCCTCAAACGGTGGATAACGTGACTCCTTCAGGTGAGCCGATGTTCTCCGTTTGTATGAGTCACTAAAAGTGTTTCCTAAGTATATTTTTGGCTCCTGTTGTATCAAAGCAGCTCATCTGGTTCTGCTTGTGCCAATCATAGTTCAAATATTATGTTTATTGCAGTATGTGCAAGTCCAGTTTTGCTTATTACGTGACATTGAGCATGTTCTAAGTTACACCGTCATACTTTTAAAAAGGTTTGGAAGGAAACACTCACTGTGGAGTCACATATTTTAACGTGCATGCGTCCATGCGGGTTAAAAGTCATGCCCCGGGCCGTTATGTGGCCCTAATTTTACAGGACTCAAAATGCCGAAGACCCCCTAAAAACATGCACAAAAGGTCTAAACTGACTGAATTAAAGAGTCTAGCTGCAAAGCTCTGGAGAGAAAAGCTGATGACATTTTATTTACTTTTACTTATTTTGATACGGATGCAGAAAACAACAAATGGCAAACATTAAGAAAAAACTTGTCCTAAAAAAAATGTCCTAAAGGAGAAAAAGACCAACACAAGATGCAGACTGATGATGTAAACATCGACCCAACCACATGCCCATTGTCATGCTTTGAGTGCGTCATTAACAAGTAAAGCCAGGAATGTTTGAAGGATAATTTGGTCAGCATACATTCCAAGAAATCTGTACATTTCACTTTCAAAGACAGAGGCCTTTGACCAGCAAGCGATCGTTTCCTCTGACATCTTTGTTCAGCCTTAAACAGGTTAATATAATGACAGCGCTCCATATGGAAACAAAGATGCTGACCCTGTAGTCAGGGCAGGTTGTCAGCATTCCTAATCGCTAATTACATTTTGGATTTCTGGGCAGCAATGTTCTGCAACACAAGGTGGTTGCGTGCCACAAGCTGTAAACAAACAAACCCACGAGTGTGTTTATGTGACTTGCCTGAGGAAAATGATTGCTTTAGTTTGTGCTGGACTTCCAATTAACTCTACGGAGCTGAAACGTCTGTCAGCATGTCATGTAAACTTGTTGTTTTACACGCATAATATCACACGAGTGTAAAAACAGCAGCACCACTTTGGGAATGCCGAGGTGCCTCTCGACTGGAAAACATATTATAAAAGTTTCTGGAGTATAATTTAGCCACAAGAACAGGACTTTGTGCAGGGACAACAAGTTCCTCCACTTAAAAATGGAGTAAACTGAGTAGTCTTTGATATAGAAGCAGTAAAACACTGCTCTATGCTGTAGCATACAGATTTACATCACAGCAGGGACCAAAAAGATCTGCTCCATATGTAAAAGACAGCAATTTCACATACTTTTAAAGTATTATCCAGTGAACAACATGTTTAATGTATGTAAATTGTAAATGTGTCAGTTTATCAGTTAAAATGTGCTTTTATTTCCAAACTGTCATTATGTCATCCTGTTACAACGTGAGTATATATTTTCTGAGAATACGTCGCTGTGAACTGTCACAGTTGTTGTCCAGACGCTGCTGACTGGCTGCTGAATGCTTTGGCTCATCGTACTTCCAGACACACACAAACACTCGAATCATCAGAAACACTCCCTGCATCAGCAAACTCACCAATCCATAAGCACATATTAACTCACCTCATCTACGCTGGCCAATAAGCACTCAGGATGCAAACTATATTTATTTTAATTGTAGAGGACATTTTATCTGAATAGGTTAACACTTAATAACTACACACTGAGTGTCGGACTTGCAGCACAGATCCTTCAGTTCGCAGTTAAAAATGATCAATAATAAAGAACATCTTTGTTTAAACCCCAGATGTGCTGATATGACACAATGAACGGTAAAAATGAGTCACAAAGAGAAGCGGCTAATGGGGTTTTTTACATGAATGAAGAAGTTAAACTGACACAATGATGCCAAAGACATCAAACCATCTTCCTCTTTTCAGGACAAGTTGTCTCAAATTCCTGCTGCTGAAGAACTTCCCTTCAACACTTTGGGGATTATTAAAGTGAAGCAAGTGGTTTTTGGGGGGTAAACCATTACACCTTGAACTCCTGACCTTCTAAACACATCTGTCATCACATTTTAAGAGTTTTTGTTCATTCTTTTCAGTCCGGCTAACGTTTAATATGTCGCCATTCATCCATAGTGGATGAATCAGTCAGTGAATCCACTCACTGACTGATTCTAGGCTTTAAATACTTGTTAAACTTACAGTTACAAAGGAAATATGAGGATTTGTTCAGATAATAATGCAGAAAATATGGCAGCTCCCAGGGCATGTGCCAGCAAGATGGAACAACTGCAACATTTAGCAATGAATATAATATGTACTTGTGAAATGTGCAGTTTTTATCTGTGCTTTTCTTTCACGTGCTTCTTTTTAAGTTTATAATGATTCATTTTGAGACACTGGTTGGCAAACAGTTGACAGACTAAAGACTCTCGATAACAAACTTCCTCTTGTATCCAACCTGTGTGAGATCCTGTGCTGACATCAGTGAGCTTTATCAGTTGGCTTCACTGTTACCCGCCTCTTCTGTAGATAAACAAGGAAAACAAAAAGTATGTAGCTGGAAAACATTTGAGCTGAGAACAAAGTTCTTCATCCTGGTTTGTTTCTGCTACGTTTAAAATCAGTGTTGACCTACTTCACATTCCAAAGAGATCACAGCAACTGTAGATGAAACAGTGGCAGACAAACCAAAACAAGCTAGAGCTGTTTTTCCTCCAGTGCCCGGGCATTTCAAGGGGGAGGACACATCATCAGGTTGTTTTAGAGGACATCCTCAGGCTTGATGTTTTGCTGACTACAGGGAAGTTGCCGGGTGTTTGAGTGTTGAGGTTTGTTCATGGCAAAATAATAAAGCCTGTTTTGTCTTTCGCATTTTTGCTGTCTACAAAGATTTGAGTTTGTGCTCACAAGGCTAAGAGCAAAAATCTCCTTACTAAAAACAACAACAGCAAAACAGTCTCCAGCTCTGGTACCACAACGCCACAGAGGAAACTAACCAGTGATGGCAAAACTGTGTGTCACGAATTATGCCTTGATGTCAGTACAAGCTGATAAACTGACTGCTGAGCGTCTACATTGCCCGTTTGTCTAATTTGGATCCAGGCGATTTGACATCAGGACGTCTGGTTCAGATCAGCACCTCGTTGACTCTGAGGAGAGGAGCGGATTAGCTCTCAGCTCCCCTGACTTCATGGAAATCAGTGAAACTTCAAAGGGGTCAGAGAGCAGGCAGCAGAGGCTGCACACCAAACTGCTCCCCAAAATATTCTAGAAGGGGAAAAATACCGAGTAGGAACAAACAACATCCCAGACGTTAAGCAATAAGGACAGCTTTGTTTATGCTTACCCCGCCTCCAGCTGTAACCCAGAGTTCCATCAAATCTATTTGTTGCTTTGTAGTGCTTATGATCTGTCTCCCTTTGTTCCAAAACTCTATGATGCTCTTTGTTGGGGAATCTCTGCTTGCACAATGGAGGCCGCACACAGAGTCCAAAACGCCTGACGTGATGAATTTTAACAAATAATTCAATCAATCTGCAGTCCCATCACCGCAAGCCACAGTTTGATTCTTATCAAATGTAGAGGGAAAAGGTGATGATATAAGGACGCACAATCATCAACTGTGGCCATACCACATTATCACTGGAATCACATTAATATGTCTTTATTTAGCTCTCTGTTCTGTTCTTATTATCATTATCATTATGAGGAAGTGTGTAACAGCTGCTCTGTTTGTGATGGTGTCCTATTCGTTTACTGTATTTACATTTTTACTGAACATGAACTTAAAATAAAAGCTCATTTAGGTGTGTGTGTCATAATGTGGAACACTGCTCAGTGGTTTTGATGGACCAAGTGTGAAAGCAGGCTCAGGCTGTTCCTGAATTGGTCTGCTGATCCATTCCCTGCATGTTATACACATATACACAGACATATTCCAGTTTCCCCCATCCATCCTGTCCTGTACTGCGGTGCACGTGGCTCGGTTGTCTGCCAGGTCTCTATAATGCAACGAACATGAAAGCAGTGCTCAGGAATTTTTTTTTTTTCAGGAATGAGCAAAAGATTAGCACATGCTGTAGCTCTCTCAGAGCTGCAGAGTAGGAAAACAACGGTCACTGTGAGCTGGTGACTAGTGAGTTTGACTTGAAGGTGTTGCCCAATCGTCTTGCTTTTCAGGGCCAAAAGAACATTATGTCCCACAAGAGCAAAACAGCAAGGAGGTGTGGCGGAGCTTAGTGTCAGATATCCTGGATGTTTTTGAAATGTATAGAAGGAGGAGGAGACTTGAGGTAAACACAGGTTTTTAACTGCAGTCCCTTCTCTGCCGTTAGAGGTTCACATGTACGCAGTGTTTGTTTTAGATATTTTAAGATGAATCCGGTTGAGGGTTTTTATTCCAACATATTTTGATATGAAGGATTATACATGAACACAATTGAAAAGTGGCTTTAATTCTATCAAAGTAAATCAAATCTTCTGATACTGCACAAGCTGAGACACCGAACGAGGTTGTTTTTGACATAACTCATACTTGATGTGTCAGCTCGGTCATGTGAATAAAAGATTATGAACTGAAATCAGACCCCATGTAACTTAGCCTGTGTCTGCTGTTGAACATGGCACAAAAACAAGAACATTTGTTAAAGGGTTGGAGTGGATTTAAGATCCTAAGAACAAAAGTGATGTACTTGTTGAAACAATCACAAGTTTCTATTCAGACATGAAAACCACAATACACACTTCCTGGTGGCTTATTATTTCCTCTAGTGTGAATATATATACAGTATTTAAAGTTTCTGTTGAGTTGATCACATATAGAACGCATTTCCAGATGTGTACTCCTCAGTTGATTAAGGCAACCACAGAGAAAGCTGGTTGAGAAAGATGTGAAAGCTATCCATGCAGTGAAATAAGACACTGCAAACAGAAACTATGAAAGATGTTCATGCAAAAACAAAAACTGAAACCTAAACGACCGTCAACACTAAACCGAAGCAATTCTTTCTTTAATGTGGCCATAAAACAACCTCTCATGTGCTTAGCTGCAAGCGATGTAGGACATAACTTTATGTGCATTCAAGTTAATGTGGATATAAAACCGGTTTATCTAGTGCAGGTAGTCAGGACAACAGATAACATGCAAATAAAATGCTAGGGCTTTATTTGATGAAGGTGGCCCTGAGGCTGTTGTTTGGACAGCTCTGCGGGGTCGGGACTATTATCCATCGAGAGATCAGAAGTATCCTGGCATCAATCATTTGAATATTTTAAAGCAAAGGTAAATATGATAGATAAGTCATCCTACTTCTCTGAAAGAAGGATTCAGTTCAGCTGCCACAAGATTAGGAAAAGGAAATCTTTCTTACCACACTTTCTTCCAAAGCATTTCTTTGTCCTGTCTTTAACTACTTACCTTAGCCTGGTTCTGCCGGAGGTTTCTTCCTGTTAAAAAGGAGTTTTTCCTCCTCACCATTGCCAAACCACTTACTCAGGGGGTCACTGACTGTTGGGGTTTTCCTTTGTTTTCTCTCGATTATTTCTACCAGTCAGTGATAAACTTAGTCAATGATCAGGACATTGATCTGTTATGTAAAAATTGTATTGCTATACAATTTCTATAAGTAATTAATTAGTTTGTATAGCAAAGTAATTAATGCAACTGTTTAAATCAGCCTCGTTTAGTATCACTTAGAACTGTCATTATATCTATTGATTACTTTGCTTGGGCAGCACGCTGTTTAACACTGTTGTCTCACAGCAAGTTGGTCCTGAGTTCAATTCCACCATCAGGTCTTTCTGTGTGGAGTCTACGTGTTTTAGGTGTGAGTGGTGTGAGTGGTTGTCTGCTGCGATGTGTTGGCCCTGCGACAGGCTGTCTGGGTGTATCCTGCCTGACCTCTAATCCTAAGACAGCTGGAATAGGCTCCAGGCCTCCCCACGACCCTGAAAAGGTCAATATACTTTGCATGGCTAGCTCTTTTACTTCTTTAGCATAAGTTTAAAAAAGTAATTGAGTAAATTATATTCTTTCAAATACGTTTAATGAAAGTACTTTTCTAAAATATGATTAATTCAGCTGTTTATGGGGCAGTAAAGCAATAGTAGTAGCAGTAGTAGTAAAATAGTGTTTAAAGGAGGTTTAAAAGATGCTACATTATTGTCGTGTTTAAATTTATTCAAAATCACATTTAAATTTAGTTTTGTAGATGATACTTTATTTAAGGTTTTTTCCTCTGCTGCTCTATCACTAATAACCACAATGCCTGGTCTTTTCTCATTAGCTTTGCCAGGTCAGTATCTTTCTAGCTCTTGACCTCATTACTTCTCGTTTCCTGTTGTGCTGCGTTACAGTGGAACGTGTACTGCTGCACGGAGCCAATAGCTGGAGAAAGGTTTCATATGCCTGAGAAGTAAATGTTATTGTGGGAGTAATTTGCTTTGCCCTGTCTCGGACTTATTGTTGGACCGCCAGGAGAGATTCCTTGTTTGGAGAGATTTGATCTGCTGAGAGGAGGTGTAACTCCCTGCAGGGGAAGGAGGAAGGCTGTGGTTGGTGGAGACTTTAGGGGTCGATGTTAAGCTGACCTTTCTGCAGTCAACAAGAGCTGATGGGGAGAAAAACAAAACATTAGAAATAATTTTGAGTGAGTGTGTAGAAACAGAACAGCTTCATTGTTTATTGGTCCCATTCTTTGCTTTAGGTCATTAGGTCAGTGAGATTATTGATGCAGAGTCACTTCTGTTTATTCATTCCCAATTATACAAGCTAGAAAATGTAAAAAAAAAACAAAAAAAAAAACTAAAACTAAAACACACCAAAATATTACATGAGGAAAGGCTCACAGGCTAACACCCTGGTGGGTGAGCTGTTATAAATGTGTGCATATTTAACACATTTGATGCTGTTCAAGACATAAACAAATTAGAAAACATTTTACCTGACAAACATGTCTCTCTGTTGTATTTTCTTTCGTTGCACTTCTGAATTGTTAACACAATTTTTCCTTCTTTAAAGTCATTTTTCTGTAGGCTCAGCGCGGTACAAACAGGCAATAATTTTGAATCTTTATTGTTTCCATCAATTGTGTTCAGTTAATGTTCGTCACTATCCGCCCTCTGTGTGAGTTTGCATAGCTTCAGCCCACTTCCCTGGGAAAAATAAAAGTTTAACAATTAAAGCTTGTGTCTGACCCCAGAATGCACATTATCCATGCTTTCAGTGTTCTGCTGGTGCACTTTTATGCCACTGTAGCTCATGGAAAGAAGAAACACATCTGCTGTGTGTGAACACAAAGGCAAATTTAACTAAGCAGCTTCAATATTACATCTGCAAAAGAATGAAAAGCAGCAATAACACGAACTATATAGAAGTAAAAGAACTAGCTGTTAATAAAAACGTTCAGCTACACACACACCTAGATCATACTGTAATAGACATGTGTTTGTTGTTTTAATATTGGTTATATACTGCAAAAATAATGTAGTACTTAGACAACAGTCCTCTTCTCTGTTTTGCGCAGTGCACATGCACACAAGTACTTCTTTGGCTGTCTGTCAGATGTCCCACTTTGCTTTGGTGTCCCACAGGCCAAAGCATTGTTCGTCTTAATTTCAGATTATGTTATTTATATTATAAAAATCTGGAAAAGCAAACACAGAAATGATATTACAACATGTTTTTAACCGTGTCAGCTTCTCACAGTTCATCAGCGTGGCTGTCCCTCGAGAGGAAGGGCTATCCTGGGTTCTGACGTTAGGCTTTATGGGTAAGTAAACAAAGGCTAATCAAGGGAAGAGCCTCCACATAAACAGAGCTGTTGTCACTGTCAATAGGATAAAGATGATGAGACAAACAACCATGGACTCATGTCAAATTTGGAGATTTAAGAATATTTCTCCATCCATCCAATTTCTTCCACTTCTTCAATTCAGGGTCGCTGAGGAGTGGATGGAGCCTATCCCAACTACTGTAGGGCCACAGACCCCTGACAGGTCGCCAACTGGCTGTATTTTCACATCATTAATTGCAGACTACAAAAATTATCTACATATCACAACCCAAAAGGACCCATCATCCATAGTGTGCACCACTACTGTCAAAATGATGATGTTTTAGGAAACTGTGTACACATGTGAGGGAAACTGTTATTAGTGTGGATGCTTATTAGGCATCCAACTTGTATTTATCTTTTCAATATCTATTATACTTTTTCTTCAGCTCCAGTTTGTTTCATGCTTTTTTCACCAGCTTCAGAGTTTATAATGGGGCGGGGCTTAGTGCTAAAATTCCTTTGATTCCTTTGATTTGGTGGCCAACTCCAAGCCTCTCTTGAGTCCCTGTACAGGTAAACACTGCATTTGTGTTAATGATGAGTAAGAGCTTTAAATCTGTGTTTAAAAGCAGAGAAACCCCAAAATAAGTCCACAACTTAAAAATAAAATAAACTTTTCAGAAAAAAAGAAGGAAAAGACTAAAACACTGGCCTCTAATCTGATGTTACTT
>VUQR01002065.1:14175-44822 GCA_015108515.1 Hemichromis elongatus | reverse complement strand
CAGTCATAAGAAATATGTTATAGCTATGTTTCCGTACTCATCACTAGACTTTTAAATTTATTTTGAATGGTTCTCTTCTCTAGTCTGGTGCCTTGAAAAATACCTATTTTGACACTTAGCATAAACCACAGTATCATAAGTTAAGTATATATACTTGCCTATGCTCTCCCTTGTGGAAAATGAGAAGCAGCAGTTCCACTTGAATGTGTGTCTACTGCACAACACTATATATCTTAATGACATTTTAGACTTTTTAGATAACACACAATGTGTATCTGTTGCTGTCTTCTTTCCCCTTGTGCAGTTTGTTTGCTTAAAGAAGTAATGAGTATTTAATTTTAAACCATCCCAATATGTCATTGTCAAGTTAACTTTGACGCCTTAATATAATCACTGCAACAAATGAGATCACGGCAGAGATGACAGGTAGCCTCCGTCTCTCAAAGAGTTTGATTAGCGCTAATGTTTTTGAAAATTAAGAGCACATTTTCATTAAATCCGTGCTGCCTTCTGATTCAGAGACAATGTCGTCCCCGTCTTGCCACCACCACAATTAGTCCTTTCATGTTATTATCATCCTTCAACAATGAGATTACTATTGTTGTGAAACTTCTAGTTGGTTAATCAACTTCTAAAATAAATCATATCAAAGCCCTTATCAGTTTTAATTAGAGATTTTTTTGTATTGTCAAATAGAATGAAACGTGGATCTGGATCGCTGAGTCATACCGACTGGCAATCAATAAAATAATATCACAAAGGTTTGTCACCTTAGGCTTAAAGAGTGCACACTTTACTAAATTACATAAGGTGATCCAAGCTTGTGTGCAGAAAATCTAGGAAAGTTGAATGAAATTTAGAAATGATTAAATATATTATGTACACCTGCATTTTATTAGTCACGTACACACCATTAAACACAGTGTCCCACCAAAGTTAAAGAGGTTCTGTGCCAGGTTTTCACATCAAATTTTATTAAAAGTTGTACTAATGGATATATATGAGGACTCTACAGAAGGAGCATACAAAAAATGAATTCTTTAATCTGAAAGCAAGCAGTAGTCACACACATGAAAGCAGAGGCAGGGCAGCAAACAAGTGCAGGCAGGGTAGGCAAAATCCCAAAATATTCCAAAAGGTCACACATGATACAGTTAAAAGTGAATCCTTGATGCCGGAAAGCTAAACTAAACAAGAATACACCACAATTTGGCCGGGAACAAATGGAATAATGACTGCATACTCAACACCTTAGAAGGAACCCCCATTTCCCTAGGAAAATTAGCAGGAAGACGGACACAAAAAATATAAACGGTCGGGTGAGTTCAAAATAAAACAGGAAGTAACTAAACAGAAAACCAATATGATATGATATTATGTGAAAAAAGAGTAGGAGTAGAGTATAAGATGCAATAAACTGCCTGAAGAGAAATGACTCTGAGGTATTATCAGCTGAATTTAAATACAACACGTTTGAAATAAAAAGAAAAAAAAATCTGGAGTGTGGACAAAAATGACCTCAGCAGACCTCTGTACCGTGTTTCTTTACTCAAGTTTAAGGCCCCTAGGCTACATTTAGCCTCTACTAACATAATAGACCAAAATATTTTACAAACATGCTCAGATGATGAGATGGGAAGAGTGGGTTGCAGATACTGCCGCTTACTATAAATGAAAGTATATAAAGTCTTCTTCCTCTTTTCATAACATCTTTGTTGTTTTAAATCAAACCTAGATTACAAAAACTCTTACAGCCTCTCAAAAGAAGCATTATACACATACATAAACACGTTTCTAAAGTCCTAGATCTTCATCAATGCACAGTGAGACAAACTGGAGGATTTTCAGTAGTAACATGACTGTTACCAGCATCTTTGGTCATGGTAATTTTAAGAAAAACACTGAATAAAATGAAACGATATGAAGGCCTCTGTTGTGAAAGAAACACTGTGAATGCATTTGGTCTGCAATAGACCACCTGGATGTATCTACAGAACTTTTGAGACAATGTAAGCAGGATAAAATACACTATAAACATCAAAATCTCATTGTAAGTAGAGTAAAGTGACATTTTATTTGTGTACCACTATCAAGATAAACATCGCAAAGTTCTTCAGAACCACATGCCCCAAGCATAAAAACAAAAGTTGACCAAATGCAAAAAAACGGAGGAGGGTTTTAGTTGCTTTTTGAAAGAGAGCGCCAAGTCCACAGCTGTGAAGCCCGGTGGAGGGAGCGTCATGATTAAGGAGCAACGTCTATGTATCGCAGCTCAGGAGAGGTTGGGTAATGCAACAGAAGTATGACCCAAAGCACACACGAAATAAGTAGTAAATAAGTAAATTCACACATTGAAATGAGTATGTGCGACTGTAACCCAGCTGAATCGAAAAATATTATCAGAAATGTACTGGAACAGCTTTGCATCTGAATTCGTCCAAATGTCTGAATGACTCTACTTTTTCAGTCTGCACTGCTAATTATGTGTTTAATAAAGACAGAAAGTACAGCTCTGCATTTAGTCAAATAGTGGCTAAAACTCTGATATAGGCCAAATTACATTTTAATGAGTAATTATACATAAATCTGCTCATTTAAAAGGACTCATAAACCTTGTTGGCTATTATACCTCTTGACAAAGAAAATGAATATATGGCATAAAAATCAGTGCTTCAGTTTTCTACATGTATGCATCAATATTTTCTTGAGAATTTTGCTTAGGTAATTATTTACAGTTTTTCAAAACAACCTCAGCCAGAAAGATAAAGTTAAGAAAATAGTAAGGAGTTAAATCACATGTAAAGAACGCCAAGTGTGAACTGTAAATGAATACAAAAAGCAACCTTCTCACTAGTTGGGTTCGCCAAAATAAAGAGCAAATGAAACAGCAGACATCCATAGAGAATATGGATTGTACCTTATTTTGAAATGTTCAGATCGAAGTTTGAAACTAAGACTAATCTCCTTACTTTCACTCAAATTTCTAGGAAACATGACACCTACTGATGCTTCTTCAGCAAATATGATGCATTGAATTCATCTTCGCCATCGGATCAGCTGTTCCTTGTCCTCCACCTGCTTCTTCGCTTTTCTTCTAGTCTCTTATTCATTTTCTTCACATCAACTGTACGTTTTAAAAATCTGAATGAAAGCATGTGTCTCAGGGGATATAAGATTCCCTTAGGCACTGTTTTTTTTTCTTCCTAGGAAACAAGTTGGAAAGCTATGCCTTGTCTTGTTTCCTCATTGGAGACTTTTTTTTTGGTTGAAGTTCTCCTGCTTTTTTTTTGCTTTCACAGCCCAGGCAAGGAAGAAAAAAGTTAGTGTGCATCATTTTGTGCACAGGTAAGAACATTTGTAGGTTTATAATACTGAATGAGGACCAATATCTCTGGTTCTGCAGCCAGAAGTCTTAATCCCTCTTAAATATCCATTGATAATCTAGCAATGGATTAGAAGTAGGACAGTCTGGGACATAAATGTACAACATACAACACCAAGTGAGCACAATCAAGTCTGTGGTGGGATTGTCTGCACGAGCCAGCATGGGATCATTAATCTAAATATTTCCATAAATATCAGTTTGGTTCTGTGTGTCTTTCCCTTTTGTTGAACAATGCCCAGAGTTACTCTGCGATCCAGGTAAATCCACATCCTCACCAAACATGTTTGAATATAAAGAAAACTTTTGCTTCTCCTACTTCTTGGTTTGGTTCAAAGAGGAAGACATAAATCACCGCTGCCAAAGTCAAATTTGAAGGCTTATTAGATTTTTGTCTGGTTTGAACTCCATCATGACAAATTCAAGTGATGTGAGCGGAATTCGCACCTTCTTTGTGTCAGTCAATCAATCCATCCTACACGATTCAGCCTTGTAAGCCATCACAACCTGTCAGCTTTCTGTATAATGATCTTATATATGCTAAAGTGTGAAACAATGCTTTTACTTTAATTCTCCTATCAACACCTTAAAAGGAACAGATAGTTGGCTTCCCTCCATTGGATATTCTGCATCTAGACCGCAACCAGTTAGTGAGAATCTCCTGACTCGTTGGTAACCACAACCCATTTTATAAGCTTGCATCTTTTCTCATGCTGAGCAAAGTGGATGAAGGGACCTTGTGTAGTTCTAATGTGTCTGTTAATATTTGATGAGTCTTCCACTAAAGACAGATGACAATGCTCTACACCCCACTAGAGCTGGACAGGCAGGGGGTCCCTGATGGAGAGCCCTTGCAAAGTGTAAAGTGCATGGAAATTGGCTCTTATTGGCTGTGAGTTGAAACGGAGCTGGAATGAGTTACTTGTATTACAGCCTGGATGCTTCTTGAGCTTTTTCTATTGTGTGGAGAGAGGTGCAGAGGGAGCTGAATGTTGATAATGTGGTATGTTTGAATACGAGTATGCGAGTAGGAGGATTAGCTGTAATTCATATTAGGAGGGCATTGTTCGCCTACCCGTCCTCCTCGTCACTTATTCTGTCTTCCTTTCTGCTTGTTTAGAATTCCTTCCCTCCTCCCTCCTCCATGCCCAACCTTCCCATTCCCTCCTAGTGCACATCATTGTCTCACTGTTTTGCAGCCTCATCCCATTTCACTGTTTGCTGCCTCATCTGTTGTGCTCTGCTCTCTCTTTTTTCGCAAACACACGCACACACAGTATGCGTGCACTTGCACACTCCCACCTTTCTGCATGACAGAGGTTGTTATTCCTGCTCCTTCAATTACAACATCAACTTATCCATGTCAGCAGGCTGTGCGTGCTGTGACTGCTGGTGAGGGTGGTCAGCTAGTAAATGACTGCTTTACCCTCCACCTCACCTGTCCCATTTGCCTCTCTATCAAATCCACAAAAACACACACAAGCAAACCATCTCTGCGCCTGTCTTTGTGAATTCATGCCATTATCCCTTTTGTAATTACCATCTAGTTTTCCCACTAAGCTTTTCTTATCTGACACTGCTTGGGCCCATTTGTCTTTGTTTACAGGACAACACTCACATTAATCCTCTCTTCTTCAATAAATTAAACAAAAATACAAAATAAATAATAAATAAATGGGAGCGAGAAAAACTCTACCTGCTGCTGACTGTTCAACCCGGGAAAACGGTGACACCTTTGCTCCTGAATCACAAACCAGAAGGTAGCAACTGTTTGGTCCTACTGTCACATGCAACCATGCTCTGAGCATATTATAAGGGAAACTGGGGCACAACTGCCTGATGCATGTGATTATCTTTAGTTTTGTTTTTAGCCTGTTTTTAGTTTAGTCTCTGTTCAACCATAGTGAGTGCTTGATTTGCAATACCAGCAGCAAGTCCGGTTGGGCAAACAGGACTGCCCTTTGTCACTGAGTCTGTTATATGACCCCAAAGCTGCAATCAGGATAGGGACTGAAAATATTAAACAGTGAATACAGAAATTCACTTCCTTCAAAATGTGACTGGGCTCTCCTTCAGAGACAAGGTTATGAGCTTGGTCACTTGGGAGGGACCCAGAGTCGAGCTGCTACTCCTCCACATCCAAAGGAGCCAGTTCAGATGGCTCAAGCATTTGATGAGAATGCCTCCTGGACACCTCCTAGGTGAGGTGTTTTGCTCATGTCCTAGGGGGAGAAGATGAGGGGCCCCGGGGCAAACCCAGGACATGTTGGAGAGATTACATCTCTTGGCTAGCTGGTTGGTGGTTCAGTCTCACTTTACTTTTTACTGGGGTCCAAATGACCCCAACTTGTTTCATCGTATATACACAATACAATTAACGTTTACTTCAAATTTTTGTAAAAACCAAGTCATACCAGAGTAAAAGGATGGTAAATGGGATTTTAAGTAATAATATGAACTGTGCTTGGGATAAAAGCTGCAAGTTGTTAAAGACAAGTATAAAATTTCATGTTATAAAATATGCAATGCTCATTGGATAACTGACAATGCTTTAGGACACGATAAGTTTTGATATTATTATTTTGCTGTTATAATTACTTCTTACCGTAAATTATTCTTGGGCTCCCCAGGGATGCAGAGCAGTAGTCCCTGTCGGTATGTCGGTAGGATGAGGGCTAAAAATCATTAAGACTTATTCTTAGAAGTATTTAGGGTGCTTTGACAAGGGAATTACTGCACAAGTGGCTGGTGTTGGCAGCTACTGCTAAGCTTCACCTCAGCTAATATGAGTCACTGGACTGGAACACTTGAACATACGTGTGGTGTGACAAATTATTTGGCATGCTGTGCAGTAATTATACAGCTCATCCAAAAAGTCTGAGCTTTATTTTCAGTGTGTGAAATTCTAGTATTTTATTAGTATGTTACTAATAATTAACAGGTGTCTATGTGTGGCACGTTTACAGAATATAGATGACACTTGTCACCAAGCTAACGAACTACGATGATTTCGTGTAGACCCATTGGTGCACTGGGTAATATTTGCATTTCCCTGCCATCATAAGTAAAGGAGGTGTTCATGCTAGATTTGGAGCCAAAAAAAAAAAAAAAAAAATCTCACTTTTCAGGAGCTACCAGAGGTATGGTGAAATCTGCCTGGCTGCAACATGTCGTTCCATTTCTTGGAAGGTGGAGATCATGCTATAGTGTATGTTGTGATGTAGATTATAAGGCTATAAAGTAGCTATCAGTGTTGGCAACTCAAAAAAGTAATGTATTACACACTTGTAAATAACTCATGAAAGAATAAAGTTACATTGAAACCAAACACACCATTGTTTTTCTTGTGACATTACCAATAAGTTTGATGTGTCACATGGCCCTCTTCCTATTGAAAAAACAAAAATTGTAGATGGCCAAGATGGCCGACTTCTAAATGGCCACCATGGTCACTACCCATCTTGAGGAGTTTGCCCCCTCACATATACTAATGTGCCACAAACAGGACTTTAATGTCACCAACCATCCCTATGTTATTGCGGTGTATCCATATAAATGGCCCACCCTGTAGTGTACAGTCCAACACACCAACACAAAACACACATATATATATATATATGTATATATACACAACCTAATGAGGCCGCACATATGATATCGTTTTAGTTTTTACTGTGAACACAAAGCTGACAATACAAGTCAAAGATGATAATCAATAAGAAACCTAAAAGCAATAGCCACGGTAATTGAACAGGTAGAAACATGAACAGGTAGAAACATGGGTTGACTGCTCATCACTGCTTTTGTTACTTGCTAAAGACAGCACTCAGCGTGTCAATGCAAAGCTACCCAAAAACCCAGACTTATGTTAAGCTTTTTGTGGAGATGCTTGCAAAGAACTGAAGTTGTCTTAGCACCGTAATGCAGTTGCTTCTGCCTAGGACAGTTTGCACTTTACCACAGAGCTCTTGTCCTTTTGTTGCAATAAAAAAAAACAGTGCAGTAAAAGTCTCTGTTGTATGGAATGTAGTGCAACATCCCCCCCGGTGCAGCAATACAACATGAGTACTATATTTACCGTTTACCTAAATCAGTGCTGCAGCAGCTGAGTTGTAAAAACTTTCCCTGCAGTTTCACTCTGAAGTGTTTTGTGGCTTCACAAACCTGTAGTTTCTCAAATCTCTAGTTCCAGCATTGCATTTCATTGTCTCAGTGGTAGCCGAAGTGAAGCACCCCCACCAAGCAAGTTCCTTTCTTTAATGCAAGTTTAGTGGTTCATCCTTACTTTTGTTATTGTCTACAGCAGCGGTACCCAACCCCCCGGTCCAGGGACCGGTACTGGTCTGTGAGTCGTTTGGTACAGGGCCGCGAGGGTTGAGGCTCGGATGTGAAATTTATGGTTTTCAGGGTTTTTATTGTTTTTTTATCGTTATTATTTATTGTTTTTATCGTTAACTCAGTTTCCCTGGGTCATTTCCCATGTGTCATGAATTAATTTTCATTTTTTTTGGTATCGGTATTTTGTTGAATTTATCCATGACACCTTAAAGGCCGGTCCGTTAAAATATGGTTGGACGTAAACCGGACCTTGGTGCAAAAAAGGTTGGGGACCGCTGGTCTACAGTACAAAGGAAGAGGCTGGTCTGAGCTTAGGAAAAAGAATACCCTGACAATTTAAAAATCACTAGTTTTTTCCTTGCTTGTTTAGATTTTTTCTGCTATACTTTGCAGTGTGCTTCTGTCCCCAACCCAGTCTCACCACTTACACTCTCTCTCACAGGCAACCTCCACTTTTCTCCCACCATCTTCTCCTCTCCCTCAGGTACTCTTGAGTTCAAGAGCTCTCAAAGCCTTTTTCCTCAGCGGTCAATAGCTAAGCAAGACCCCTTGAAATGGAGAGAGCGCGCACAGGCTGCAGCCTCGCTCCTGTCTCATTCACGGAGCAGTTTGGCCCACACCTCACTCAGTCAGCCTTTTTACTGCAGCACCTCAACAGCCAGGAAATCTCCATCAGCAGTAGTAAAAAGTGAAACAGTCATGTGCCTTTCGTCTCTGTATTTTAGGCAAAAGAGTTTATCTGGCATCTTGGTGGCAAGTCTGTGAAAGTCTGTTATTTTTTCGTATTTGAGTTTTGGGGTCATGATAACATTTAGCTTTTGTTTGGAGAATAATGATTAATAGCTACCTATTTAGCAAAGTACAAGTAGCAACTCAGCAAAGTTAAGTAAATTTGCGGGGGTATGTGAGAGTGTCCTTAGATTTTTCTTAGCATTTATCTTTGTCTACGCGTCTGTGTGTGTGTGTGTGTGTATAATGTTTGTGTGTGCACAGACTTCTGTGATCTGATTTGTGGAGAGTGATGGCTCTCTGAGCAAAGCTTGACTTTGTCCTTGGAAAGACTAAAGAGTGCATTTTACCCCCAGGGGGAGATATCTGTCAGAGTATTACGTTTTTCTATTGGAGCGTATGCAGGTATGTGTGTTCACTTCTCCCGTGGCTCCACAGTGAGAACGGGATGGATGGGATTTTCAGATCATGCATGTTGCGGCTTTTTGTGAGAAATGTGTTTTTACATCTTTTGTATATCAGATGAAGAGCCAAGGGAAGGCAACGAACTTTTTGGACTTGTGGGAAATCAGTGAAATAGGTGAAGCGTAACTTCGAGAGAAAATGGGTACACAAAAGTTTTAAGTAAAGCATTTCAAACTAAAACTTACAGTGAAGCATCACTGTGACAAGTATCACAAACCCCCCCGAATGCCTTTAATATTCTCCCCCAAACTTCTACTCACCATTACGATCTATGGCAAAGGGTGTGTTGGTAGTGGTGATCTGGTAGTTGCAGATCTGGCTGTACTGTGGGGAGCAGTCCTGATCAGTAGCCTCCACTTGCAGGATATTGTCGTAAATCTTGCCCTCTATCACCGCCGCTCGATACTGGGGCTCCCGAAACACTGGGGCAAACTCATTGACATCGTTGACCTGAATGTGCACCACTGCCCTGTAAACAGCACGGGGGAACAGTAGATAATCATGTCAGTCGCTGTAATGAAGTGAACACAGTACAATTGTTTTTTGTAATTACAACCCAGATTTCAATAAAGCAATGATGTATAGTATAAAGGCAAAAGGGAAACTGAGAAATTATATTGTTTGCTTTGAAAATACATGCTAATTTTAACCAAGTTAATTAACCTCATTCCTTGTGGTTAATTATTATGTTGACTGGGTATAAAGGAAGCATCCTAGAAGTATTGGAAATTACTGTGCCGACTCAGGAAGACCTCTGAAGATCAGACACAGTGTACAAACGGGTTTGTTGCTGCATCCAAAAATGCAATTTAAAACTTTGCAAAGCCAAACACATAAGGCAGAAATGCTGCGTTATGAGGTCTTCTCTGGAGAGGATATTAAAACTAAAGAACATATCTAATTTAAACACCTGACAGGGCAACAATAATATTGAAGGATATACTGAAGTCAAGTGAAAATGAAAGTTTCCACAGGACTCTATGCAATCCAGGGGAACACTAAGTTCAGTATTCAGTAGCTTAAAACCACTTTTAGAAGCAATAATGTGACGTAACTGTTTGTATTAATTTATCAGTCTCTCACATTGCTGTGGATGAATTTTGGCCCGTTCTTGTTTACGGAATTGAGGTTCCACAAAAACATTATAAGTAGGTTGAGGTCTGGACTTCAATTTGGCCATTGCAACCCCTTGGTTCTTTCCTTTTCTATTTTTTATTTATTTATATTTGCTGTGTGCTTGGCCTCATTGTCTTGTTTCATCAAATTTCACCCAGGCTTTAGCTGTCAGACAGATGGCCTGACATGTGACCCTAGTTCACTTGGTACAAAGAGAAATTCCTGATTAACTCCACGACCGTGAGGCACCCAGGCGCTCTAGCAACAAAACAAACCCAAATCATCACTCATCCACCATCATGCTTCACAGTTGGTATGAGGTATTTAAAGTGTTACCCTGTGTTTGCCAAATGTGGTGCTGCACAGTATGACTAAACATCTCCACTTTGGTCTCTTCCGCCCAAAGGAAATTGTTCCTGAAGCCTTGTAGTCTGTTCAGATCCAACTTTGCCAACATAAGTCGCGGTGCCATGTTGTTTTTAGAGAATCGGCTTTCTATGGGCAACACTTCCAAACAAACCATACTTGATCACGATTTTGAAATAGTCCTGTCATTAACATCAACGTTTAACATGCTAACTGAGTCTGATGAGGAGCTCGGATTAAAGAGCCTCTGGAGTTTTGTTTAATTAGGATTTCATGGTTTGTCCTTCGGGTGAATTTACCAACACGTCCACTCCTCGGAACATTTTGGCATTATGTTAACACACACCCGAATGTTGCTCCAGACCAGCAAACAGACTTTTGTAGAAGTTCTTACAATTACTGATAATTAGTTAGTCGAGTGCATTTGATAAGCAGCAACTGGCTGTTTATAGTCTACATCCCTATGAAAGCATTAAGTGTGTGCTTAGTTTTCACAGCACTGCACAGACTCCATTGGAAAACTCTTTTTCACAGGACTGCACACTGTCAGGTAAGATTTGTTTCTGGGAAGGCTTTGCTTATTTCAACAAGATAACACTTAATCACATTCTGCACGAATAAACATTCCTAGTGCAAAAATGCCCTCTAGCAGTTCAGAGCTGTGACCCATTGAAAAAAATTTTTATATTTTCAAAATAACATTTGAACAAAGAAGTCTCAAATTGTTGTGCATTTAAACTCCGATATCAAGCGAGCACGGGAAAACATTTTTCTTTTAAAACTACAGCAGCTGGTTGCCTCAGTTCCCAAATGGTTACAGTGTTCAAAGTAGAGGTGATGCAATGCAGTGGTAAACATGGCCACTCTGAAATCTGAAACCATTCTTTAAAAATATCTTTGGCATCATTTAAACAATACCACTTCTCATTTTCAGTATTTGATATGCTGCACTTTATCAGTTTTTAATTAGTTATTTGGTTGATTTGTTTGCAGACAGTAAATAAAAGGTGAATTTCAGTAAATTTATACATAAATTTATATAAATATGTCTGCTACACATCTTTAGAAAACCATTGTTTTGGTTTGGCTCAAGTTTTAACAAGCTTGATGTAAACTTACATGAACAGTACAGGGTTAGGCCCTAGATGCATCGTAGAGAAGGCAGGATATCTCAGTTTCTTTGCCTCCAATTAAAAAAAAATCTGCCCTTCATGACTCCCTCAACTACATTAAAGTTCAGCAAAGTATATCACCATCACACAGACATTTTAAAATAGTACATAACAAGGAACCATTGCCTGCACATTAATGAACTCAAACATTAATGTTCATGAAATATTAACCCAATCATAACTTGTGCATCCAATTTTTTTAATAGCAACTTTCAGAAAACAACATTCAATTAAGGTTTTTTTTTTGTCTTTATTTTCAATGTGGCATTTTTATCCCCAAAAGAAAATAAAAGGGAGCATGGCAAAACACACTGTAATTGAACTTTATGAATGAGGAGAGGCTTTATGTATTTATTGTTTTCAGCCTCAGTCCACCCAAAAATGGGAAATGGCTTACAAGGCCAAATATTTCTTGAACAGCCATGCACAAAGGAGTAATTACAGCTTCCTAGATAATTGCTAAATTTGAATAGCTGAGGGCAGAGTTCGCATTAGCAAGTGATGGATTAGCTCAGTAACCACTAGTCACATTGCGCTTTGTGTAATACACAATGTAGTCTGACCTGAAGGATTGTTTTGATTGTGTATTGGTGCCAAAATAAGATAAAGCGAACCCCGAGATCTGCCAGATTCTTGCATGCTATGCAGATTCTCCATCAAGTGCACCAAACTGCACTAATTAATTATTCCATAAGTGATTTATCAACAGTTATTCATGGAGAGTCAAACATCATGTAAACCTCTCACCATTCATCACCTTAAAATGTCTTCATCAATATTCTCCAGAAAGCAACAGATTGCATGATCAGTCCTTCAGTTCACTGACTGACAGCTGATGATGGATGACAATGGGCTACAATAATTTGCTTTTGGAAAGGCTTCAGAACTGCAAAGCCCAAGTAATACGTTGCTTTAAGCCACAAAGGGGTGGAGATGTGGCTCATGGGACTCGATGCTGGGTGTGTAATGACGGTGAAATTATCCTATTCAAAGAAGCAGTAAATATTTCTCCAACGGTGGTTGGTTGAAGACAGAGACTGGACAACAAAGACAAAGCCAGCGGGGGGAGAGAGAGCGCAGGCAAAATTGATTTTTATACTGCCTTATCACACCCTGTCACAAGTCCACAAACACAGGCTATGATTTGTTTTTGAGCTTCTATTCACATGCTTGAATTATTTAACAGAACATAGAAAAGCCTAAACAAGTGGAGAAAAACGCTATAAAAAAAGACATGGCAAAGGGGCAGAGGCAGTAACTACTGTAAGTACATTTACTTAAGCAATTTCACTGAAGTACAAACTAATTTTTTCAATTTTTTTTATACGTTTTGGTTCCCAGTATACTAATGAACAATCATTTGCCTTGTTTTGAGTAACTGGTGTCAATATGCATCTACTTACACTGTCTTCACTCACACATGCAAATGATTGAACTCCGATGCTCCAATCACAGGTTTATAAAATCAAGCATCCTTTCCATGCTTCTACAAACACTTGTGAAAAAATGGAATGTACAGAATGCCAAGAGGTCGGAAACTTTCTGCAAAGTCAGGCGCAACAAGCCTCCAAACTTCATGCGGCCTTCAGATTACCTCAAGGAACACTGTGTAGAGAGCTTTATGGAATGGGTTTCTATTGGCTAGCTGCTGCATTCAAACCTCACATCACCAAGCACAATGCAAAGCACTGGATGATAGACATTTACGGACACTTTTTTGTTTAATTCTTCACGGGATGATTCAGCGGTCTGTTGGGAAACCTAGCGTCCCATCGTTCATTTAAAACAATGTTGCAGACCAAGCAGGATTAGCCCAGTGTTAATGGTGATGCTAACAGCAGTAGAAGAAGCACTGACAGATGATGGTAGCACCAGTATCTGCCGTAAATCCCTCTGCCAGCCTTGTTTTGTCATATTAATGACACTTGCTCATAAACAGCCCCCCTCACTTTGCCACTCTCCCCAGTGGTGAAAGAGGAAACATATGCTCTACTCCTTTGGGGCTTGTACAGAAGGACTCGTGTGTGTGTGTGTATGCTTGTGTGTGTGAGCTTATGAATTCGTCCACACAAGTGCATGATATATAACTAACTGCTATAACTGCAAAAATGTCTGTGTGCCTGTGTATCTCTGCTGATGCTTCACATCTGTCTCAAACAGACGCCTGGCTCTCTGGGGCAAGTTTGAGCTTGTGTGTGTCTCTGTGCGTGTGTGCGTGTATGTGTATGTGTATGTGTATGTGTATGTGTTGTCATACTGTTGGAAGATTGCCAAGCTGAGCCCAAGGCTGCTATCCCTCCCTGTGACAGGCTCCAACTCACAACGAGGGGTTCACAGTGAGTCAGAGTGACACAGAAAGACAGTGGGGGGTTAAATGCCCCTATGGGTGAATGATCACACCACCTTTAAACAAAGAGGATTCAGAAAGTTGAACCTTGGGGGATAGTTAGTTGAAAAGAAAAAGTCAAAGGTTAAACAAACTATATAATCCCACTGAGTAAGGAAAGTACTTGAGTTCCACTTGTCACTTAGCATTTATACACAGAGTGCCTGATCACACTGTTGGTGTAAAACAGCACCAACTAAACGTTTACACTGCTAGATGTGGCTGGATGTACAGGGAAACACACAGTAACAACTGTACTAGGAAATCCTATTATTTTAAAATGCATTTTGACATCCTTCCGTTTTCCTTGATGATGAAAAAGCACCAGTACAATAACTTCACTTTCCCGTTTTGTCATTCCAACAGCTCATTTGACTCATAAAAAGTAAAAGCACTTGGAGTCGCAGCAGATGACCGCCCCGCCCTGAGCCGGAGGTTTCTTCCTGTTAAAAGGGAGTTTTACCTTCCCACTATTGCCGAGTGCTTGATTGTTGGGGTTTGCATTATTGTAGGGTCTTCATCTTACAACATACAGGCCTCGAAGTGACTGTTGCTGTGATATAGTATAATTTAAATAAATATGAACTGAACTGAATGGAGTTTTCACAATAGGGAGAAAGTAAAAAGTTTTAATGATGTTTATACTGCACAGTGGCTCCATGGTGGTTAACACATTTGACATACATGTGAATGGTCCCTGGTTTGAGAATGAGAGGACACACAAAGAGAGTCATGGAGGAGCAAAAGTTAGTGTGCTCGTGCTGCTCCCAAAACCAGATAAATATGATGTTTGCATCAGGCATAAAAAACTGTGCCATATCAAGTGAAGATCAATCTGCTGTTGCCATCCCTTATTTAATAAGGGAGAAGATTAGCGTACTGTACATTTCATTGAAGTTGCGAATATCCCTTGATGCCACTTTTAACTGCAGTGGGTAGCTGTCAGAGTTTTTTTTTATCAGTATCGTGTCAACTAAATAACAATCTCTTCCTAAACCTAACCTAAGTATGTTTTTGGTGCCTAAACAGGTTATGTAGTTTTGGTTTAATCTTAACTTAACAAGTGGATGAGCTTCAGTGGAAAAAGCTACTAAGCTCTTATCACTGCATGAAAATCACAATCTCATGTTTGAGAAGTTTGGGCCTCAATCTGCATCAACAAACAACGATCGTTAGTAGGTTTGTAGGTGATACCTGGCCTTCATAGGGAATAGATAACAGATAACCCTCTTATATATTTTCAGCCCAGTCCGTGTTTCCACTGCTTGCCTCTTTTCATTGCAAAGTTGAAAAGTAGTTTAAATCAGTATACACCTATTTTGCTGTGCTAGTGGGTTTTTTTCTTCTTCTTTATCATAAAAATAAATAAATAATCTCTTTGCTTCTTATTTTGCTGTGGTTGGTGGATCAAGGCTAAGGGTGAACGTGTCTGGTATCTGACAGAATGGCAGTATTTGACATCCAGGGATGAGAACTTGTTGAAAGAAACCAATCTGTGTTTAGACATGGTGTCAAAGTCAACATTTTGTTGATGGCTCAAAGCACCATGACCTCCCCACTCTGAACTCTCTGAGGTTCTACTTCATTTTCCTCCTTTGAGACAAGTTCATGATGAATGCTATATATTTAACACTTGAACAAACTTATGATATTTTGGGGGCATTTTCTGAAAAGACTAGATCAACAAAGTTCATTCTATCTCTGATATTTGAGGTAAGCACTGGTTATGTTGTGATCATCTGCAAAAAATATCAGCTCACAGCAGCTGATCCCCTTTCCATTCCCACAACTGGCTCTTTTACATAGCTCATGTCACTTAACCTGCTTTCACCTGCCCACAGTCGATTTGCACCTACAAGCTGCTATGCAACCCATCCCCACCGCAGATCCTCCTTTTAATCTGTATCTGGCTTAAATATAATGGTTGTATTTGATGCCTACGCCGTTCTGTGTTGGGGTCTTGGTGTTGTTCTCTCTGCCTTTAGCTTTCCATGTATGCACATACAAGGACAGGGAGGTGAGCACTCCCCACCTTATGCATTCCACGTACGCGCATGGAAGGGCAGGTAGGTCCCAGAACAAAGCCATGCTGCCAAATATAAATTACTGCACATGGAAATATCAGTCTTCTTTTCAGTAATGGTGCTGACTGAAATAGTATTCCTGAATAGCAACATGATCGAGGGCATCAGTCTTCCTCTATGTTTCCCTCAAAATTAATCAAAATACAATATTAGTATGCTCCTGTTGTTAACTTTCTCCATTCAAACAGCTATATCAAAAGTAGTAAATGACCAGAGAGTTTAAAGTGCTTCTAACAGCATCTAATCACTCTTCTAGAACTGAACGCAGCATGCATAAAATACACAATTGTGTAACTTTGTTTTGCTTGATAACCCCAGTTCCCTGAATGCTGTCTCATTTACATAGAACACTGTATATCTAATAAAAGGAAGCAGTCGGTCTCCTTTCAATGATGTATAAGTATCTCAGAAAATAAAAAGCATCCCAAGCAGTTGAGATGCATTTAAGTGCCTGGTGGGATTTCAACCAGGTTAAAACACACGCCAACACAATCAGATATCAGCTGCATGTTAAAGGCAGGCGATGCATGTTAATATCAGGTTAGCATTGTTCAAAGCTTATTACGTATTCATCTGCGCTCATTATTTATAAACACCGGCACTCAAACAGACTGATAGTATTGAATGCTTCCAATTCACACACAAGTCAACATCCAACACAAAGGGAAAGGACTCAATTAATCTTTGACAAGAATTAGCCGAGAGGCTGAATTGTGAGATTCCTCGTGCAAGACCAGAATGGGAATAAACAACCCCAGCTATGCCAGTGGGATCAAATGCACAACACAGGATAGTAACTTCATCACTATGCAAGGAAATCGCATTTCCATATCGACCAGAATCCTCCTCGGAAGCAGCCACAAGAGACTCCACGGAGGCCGGCGCAATCTCAACAGGAGATTTCACTGCGTGGTAATCCAGTTCAGTTTTCAGCTTGATGAGCCAATCCTGCTGACTTTACATGTGATGGTATTGATCCAACAACTGACTGATCGCTATGACGGCTTAAAGAGACAATCAGAGCGCTAGAATCTTTATAGACGGTTAATGTTACATAAGCATAGTTTAGTTGTCACTGAAACTACAAACTCAGCCAAAGTCATAAACAGTTTTATGTCCCAAATGTAAAAACACTTAAGCCACAACATTAAAACTGTAGACGGGTAGACTGGCATGCACCAGATATCTGCCATTAAGAACTAAAACATATTCCACATTTTCTCTCAGTCACACACACGCACACACACACACACACACACATATAGACACGAGACTCCTAACCCAATTCATATTATCTATTTATTAAAAATCTGATTTGTTACACGTATTACAAAATATCTTCATTTTAATAAACATTCAGGTAATATGCATTGCTTTTTTCACAACTTCTCCAGCATTGAGAATATGAACTTGTGCTATTATTAAATGTAATTTCTGTGCCCAAGCAGTATTTCAGGTTTGTTTTCCAAGTGACGTCTTCTAAAACCGGTAGATTAATGAATCTCAGAGAACGTCTGTTTGCATTCTGTGGTCCTTATTTGTTTTCCCAGCACTTCTCTCTGTATCATCTTTATTATACCTGTTGACGTTTCTTCTTTTCTTCATAAAAGCTTATATAATTTGAACATTGTGGGGGTTTTTTTAAAATAGTTTTCACTGTAGCTGTTAAAAATATTTTTAAAATAAAGGTTTTTTAAGTGTTTTAAGCATTTGGTTCAAAATCTAGGTCTTAAAGTAGTGCAAAAATATTATATTATAAATTTAAAGGTTCTCAGTCATCCAGGTCATCATAGACTAAGGAGCTGTAAAGAAAAAAGGCGTCTGGACTACTTTAGGTTGCTTGAAGACGTCTCGGATGAGAGGTGAAACATCTTCAAGCAACCTAAAGAAGTCCAGACGCCTTTTTTCTTTACAGCTCCTTAGATTATATTATAAATGTTACAAAATAACATATTAAAAAAAACTATATAATACAAATAAAATAATAATCACTGAATGTCCTGTTGCTCAGCTGTGCTGACAAGCACCTCATTGTCAGTGGATGTGTCACACCTCACTGTGGCTTGAATCGTGGATAGGAATGGATTTCACTTTCTTTTGTCTGGTAAGCGAAGCAGACAAACACAGATGGCGCTATTCCTGCCGGTGCAAATTCATAATTGAAATGTGTAGCGTATATTCCCCCATTACATTCTGTTATGAGGATAAACAACATATTTCTACACGAGACGTGCAGTCTCTTCTTTTTTTTTTTTTTTTCTTGGCTTGCTGGGAATAATAGTCACGTCAACTAACAGGTTTTGACAGAATGAGGTTTCACTCATATTAGCATCAAGTGTGACAAGTGAGAAGTTAAGATTCTTGGTAGAATAAAGAGCCGCCACACTGACAGGGCAGTATCTGCGAGGAGTCCCCTGGTTTTCTCACTGCAGAAATTTATCATGACAGCTTATGCTAACGAGGCACAGCGTTTGGCACACTTCTTCACTCACAAGGAAGTGACTTTCTTCCCCCCCTGTTTTTTGTTAATGTTAAAAGGTGTTTTTAGGAGAATATATGCAAGTCGGTTATGAGATGCAAAATCAGCCTATCTATCGCCAGCTACACTGTTTGCCTTATTTGTATGTAAATGTAGGTATATGAGAGTGAATTTGTCTCGGCATTTGGGGTTTGAGAGTGTGTCTGTGTGTGGGCGTGCACGGCTGTCCTTCAGCTGGCTGTTCAGTTGGATAATTAGGTTTTCATAAACGCGGCGAGGTTAGAACATGCAGGCTTCTAATGATGACTTTAATAACTATCGTACTGCCGAGCACAGTGTGCGAATGTGTGGCTATTTAGGGACACGAGAAAACATAAGTGTGTCTACATTGAGTCTAGAGTTTCTTTTGAACACATACACAAATGAACACACGCGTCCAGGAACACATAACCTTGAGAATGTATTACCCTTCTTGACAGCCTCCAGGCTCTTAACCCCTGGGCCAGTGTTAAATACACGTGTCACGGTTAGGTGCGAGTCCTGGGAGGAATTATGAATATGACTTGCTTTGTAAGGCAGTGAAACGTCCACTACGTCTAATTACTCTGTAGAAATGGTGCCGAGAGAGGGGAGCGGGAAAAGGCGAGCCATACTCCTTATAGACAAACTTCTAGTCTACTGTTGCTTTAACTTGGTTGTATTTCAAGAGTGCCCATCCCAAAGGCTCAGTGCTTACATCTGTAGCTGCAACAGTGA
The DNA here is from genome assembly GCA_015108515.1 of Hemichromis elongatus. Classification (NCBI taxonomy): domain Eukaryota; kingdom Metazoa; phylum Chordata; class Actinopteri; order Cichliformes; family Cichlidae; genus Hemichromis; species Hemichromis elongatus. The sequence goes on along the minus strand of VUQR01002065.1, from coordinate 25,549 downwards.
CTTCTGAGCTTTTATCTTAATGTTTCACAGGCGCACTGGCAAAAGAAAAAATCTTATACTCAGTTACCCTACATGATTAAAGAAAGAAATGTATACATTCTGGCCCTTGAGCAGGAATTGTCATGAGCTTTACTGAAAAATAAATTCCCCCACATAGGCTGATTCATTTCAATCATTTTTAGAGGCACAAAAAACTATTGAATAACTAGAAAAGAAACGTAACATTATGCTTCATACTGTGATTTTTTGGGGAGATCTGAGATCTAACTTTTGATCCCTTCCTGATTCAAAAGATCAGCCCTAAAACAATAAAACAATGGGGGTTTTAAATAAATGGCAACTTTATAGCTGCTTAGTTCTACAGAGATCAGAATAATAACAATATTTCTTTTGTCAGTACATAAAACCAAACTTTCAATGATACGAGAAACATTAAATTTAGGATATGGAGAGAAAGAAAAATCAAAGTCAAGCTGCAACCTCAGATTTTGAAAATTGTATCTAACACCTTCTTGCAGTTCCTCTAATGGCCACTTGAGTTTACTGCAAAAGTGAGTCTGTCTGCATAAACTCCTTTGCCTGGTACAGTACCAGACATTTTCTGTTTTCTGTGAATAGTTTTTGCTTTTTAAGTTTTTCACATTCATTGAAGTCCTGGTGTTTTCATGGATTTTATCTGCGTTATCTGAAAAAAAATAAAAATGGGTTGCTGAGTGGTACACATGAGCCAAGACGTTTCAGATACGTTGAGTGAAGTTCACGTATTTTATCACTAGGCATAATTTAACACATATGTGTGTCTGTGCATTGCACCTTTATAGTTTATGGATGTAGTTTTTTTACCAGGATTGCTTGAACTGATCACTAAGCACTTTATCCATGGAAACGTCTGCCTGAAAAAGCAGAATGCAAAAACTTGTTGTTTCTGTAACACTGAATAAAGTTTGGACATTTTTTTCTCTATCTTATGTCAGAGTTGAAAGCCTGCAATACCAAAGCATTAGAAGCTGCTCAAGTAACCAGCTGCATTAAACAGTAAGCTGCACTTACTGTATACATCTACCTTTTAACGTACCAGTTCTACAAATTCATCCATCCATTTTCTTCCGCTTATCTGGGGCCGGGTCGCGGGGGCAGCAGCCCAAGCAGAGAAGCCCAGACCTCCCTCTCCCCAGCCACCCTCCTCCAGCTTATCCAGGGGAACACCAAGGCGTTGTGGGTGTGGGTGTGCCGCACACACAACGCCACAACAAATGACAGCCAAACTACCATGAAACAACTGGCATGTCACAGGAGGCGCAACTTGGCGTCCATGTTTTGCACAAGGACACTTTTCCATGCGGACGTGTCGGAGATCAAACTGCAAACTCTGCAGTTACTTGACAACGTGCTCTGCCACATGAACCGCCCCACGGCTATAACGTGGCCTCAGCAGATGCATCATAATGATTTCTTTGTTGATAACATTTCTGTGTGGTTAAGTCATTCCTGCTTATGAGATGCATTTTTTCTCAAAAATCAGCACTGCTTGACTCTTTCATTAATGCCTGAGCTGAATCTTTATTGTGTTAAATCAATAGACACAAAATGGACATTTATTACATTTATGGCTCCTTGCAACAAAGGCTGAGACCACTTCACAGCTCAGATTTGACAGAGGTCAGCCACCTAGTGTAATTTGTGTTTCATTTAAAGCTGACCTGAGCAGAAACTGCTTCAAGGAGTTTAAGGTGAATTCATTCAAGCTTTGCACTTTGCTGACAAGTGACTAATGTAGTAGCCAAGTATAATATATCTTGAGGGCATTGGCAAGAAGTTAATTCTGTGGAATCCATTAAAATGGTGCTTTGACTCTGAGTCATTAGCGTCGTTGTTTATAAAAACGTCTGTTTTGGTGGTTTTTGACAAAGGCGGCAAATGTGGAGGAATGTAACATTTTTATTGGCTCTGCAGGATGAATATATTCAAAGTTTGACATGGAATATTGAAAAAGAAAGAAATATCTCATTTGTGTGCAAAAAAAAAAAAAAAACTCACACTGGGAGACAGATTTGTATAGCCAGAGCAGAGAGAGCATCTATTTGTGAATCCGGAGGCAGTGGAACAAAATATTCAAACACTGCAGTCTGTAACAAAGAGAGAAGGCCTGACGGAAAGAAGGACAGTGTCTGACAGCAAGTGCTAGCTGTGCTGTAGCCAGCCAGGGGAAAAAAAATACTACAGGGAGAAGTAGGGCAGCAGCCAGCGGTTAGCAGAGCAGGAATATATAGAGGGTAGAAAGATGAGTTTGAACTCATCCTGTGTCACTCCTGACCCCCTCCCCTATCGTCTTTAGCGGCTAATTTTCTTGACTGCCTTCTCTCTGTGCTGTTGATGTGTCATGTGTAATTTAAGCACAGCCTTAGGCAGAGATTTGTCTCCTTCCCTGCTAGCTTCTTTGTAAATCGGAGCAAGCAAGTGAGCGGTGCGGTGAAAGGCCAGCCTCATCCTTTGAGAGTTGCCAGCAAAAAGGACAGGCCATTTAAAGTGTTCCCAAATTCATTTCCCCTTCAGCATCAGCTTGTCTGTACCAACCAAACTGTTTCTACGTCACAGCAGGCAGTGAGCTATGTTGATAGAAAGTAATAGTGTGACATAACAGAATGCCTGGGAGCTTAGGAGGGATGTAAAACATTATCAACAGCGTGAAGGCAGAGACGGGAATGCAAAACAAGCACACAGAGATGAAAACAACCACACAGAGCTACACAGCCACCGCACGGGCATGCAAAGCAACTATTCAAAGATGCAAAACAACCACAAAGACATACAAAACAACCACAGAGAGATGTAAAAACAACTGTGCAGAGATGCAAAGCAACCACACAAAGATGCAAAATAACCACACAAAGATGCAAAACAACCACACAAGGACATAAAAAACACACACGCAAAGATGCAGAACAACCACAGAGATCCAAAACACTGACACAAAATAACCAAAATAACCAAACAGATGCAATAAAATCCCTCAGAAAGGCTAAACAAAAACACAAAAACTACAAAGAGATGTGAAACAACTTTGCAAAGATGCAAAACAGTCACACAAAAGATGCAAAATAAGTGCAGAGATGCAAAACAATTGCATAAAGACAATTCATTCAAATCTGTTTATTCATTCTTCATTAATTTGATTGAATAAACCTGACAGCTATTAATAACAATGATCAACAATAACAGTCCATGCATCGACACGACGATAGATTTCTGTGCTCGGCTGCATTGTTGGCTGAGGTGAGCGTGGGAGCTGAGTGGACAGACTGTGTGGAGAGATGTGCATTATACAGTGGACAAAGGGAGGCGTCTGGACTGAGAGCAATTTCAGGCAGAAGCTGCTTTCAGGAAAGCCAACAAGTGTGACAAATTGTTTTTATCAGGTCAACTCTTTAAAGTCTAGTCTACCAGTATTTGGGGAGATGAAGTGGGTGTTGCTCTCAAAGCATTCTGGGATCAAGCTGAGACCAAGTGAAGGCTCGAGGAGGAAGAGCTAAAGAAATATGTTGAGTGCCATTGGACTAATATATAATTAAAGGGTGAAAAAAAACCCATGAAACAATGTGAAATGTGTTGTAGGCTGAAAATATGTCAGGTCTGCCTACATTAAAAACACAATAGGGAGACGTCTGCCAGTGCATGCAGTCTTCCCTGCTCAATCCCAGAATCATTCAGTTGCAATGTATTTTTCTGCATATCTGTTCCTCTTTGGGGGTAGTTGCTGTTGTTTAAAGTAAAATCCAATTCCAACAAGTGTTCTGGCAATTTACTTGCCACATAATGGCAAATACACCAGAGCAGAGCAAGTGGGAATAAATGCTCACGAAGGTCTAAGGCCCTGTCCACACGTAGCCGGGGATCTCCCAAAACGAAGATATTTTTCTACGGTTCGGCCTGTCATCCACACGGAAACGCAGTTTTGTGGCACAAAAAAGGAACTTTTTAAAAACTCCGGCCAAAGTGAAGATCTGCGTTTTCTCCGTTTTCAGCGTTTGCGTGTGGACAGACATAACCGGAGTTTTATGATTCGCGACGTCACTTTCTGCGACACAAATGCTGAAGTCAGGTCTGGCATGTCAATGAATGTGCTTAACAATGCCCTTATGCGGTTACGAGTGGAAGGAGTATTTTTTAAAAGACGAGGTGGTGTGGACGCAAGTTTTTTCAGGGGCGAATATTCGTTTTTGAAAAGACCTGGCTACATGTGGACTAGGCCTAAGACAGACTTAAAAAACAGATATCAAGCTTTTTTTTCTTCATCTTTCATTTAAAATCATGTTAAAAGTCTCTAGCAGTGCAGTCTAAATCTAGAATTATAATCAGCAAGTCCTGCATAAAAGTTATTTATTTTGTAATGAATATAAACTGCATGCCCAGGGAGTTAGTTTTAAGTGGGCTACATATCTACTTGTAACTTTTTACCTAATTTAATTTTCCAGAGTTCTTGTTTTTGCATCATTCTTGACATTTCAAATGTCTCATTGAACTGCTTTTTACCTTGTCTGCTCTAGTTTGGTTTATTTATTTTCTTTAATTTTGACTGTATTTTTCTTTCTCTTATAACCTGCACTGTTGTGCTGGCAGGAAACATCATTTTGTTCCAAGTAGAACGACACTTGAAAAGAAAATTTGATTTTAAAAAATTGTGATGCCTATTTTGTGCTCAGAAAAACAAATTTAATAAGCATGTTATTTGAGCACTTTCTTCCCCCGTGTTTTGCCTCAGACTGCGTACAGTCTGCCCTGACTTCTAGCTGGAGGTTGTTGGTGCTCTAGGCAGTCTGCTAGGACGACTGCAGGCGACTCCACCTTCTTTGCAGTTAACAGCCTTCTAAAAATGACGCAAGCACCGAGCATCAATCAGATGTGTACAGAGGGGTGCACTCGGTGGTGAGGATGCAAACAATCCTTTATCATGAGGAATCAGGTCACAGTCAAGAAAAACAAGCAGATTCTTTTGTAGATTTGGTGCAGCTTTATATTTTAAATATATGTTTTCATAGTTTAAACAAGATGCACAAACACAAATCACTCCACGCACTATTTACCACAAATACATAAACTGGTGTTTAAGAAAGAACGTGCTGTGAGGATGTTCAGGCTGAGTGCATGATGAAGAAGCAGAGAGAAAGAATCTAACATCAGATATGAGACAGTATCATTTTATTTTCTCCAGGTACTCTTTTTCTTTAATTCTATAACTGATATATAGTCCATGGACTTTGTAAAAAGCTCTTGATGATTAGCAATGGCAGTGGCCTCATGAATATAACCAGCGGTGCACATAACATTTTTAGTGAGCTACTCAGGTGAGTACCAGGAGATGGTTTTTGGTGCGCATTTAAAAACGCTCTGTGCAGATATGCTCGAGTCACTGTTATCACTTGTAGCCAGTTACATTTTAATGGTTGGCAATAGTTTTGATATTTTTAACAGTGTTTCATGCCTCCATGCAGACCACCTGATATTATGAAACTTATCCAGTTTCACAAAGAGGATCCCCATTTTCTTCTTCAGTGCAACATTTTTTATTCATTTATTTTTTTGTGCTACCTTTTGGCTTTTTGCAGCAGCTTAATCACACAGCGATTAAATGTCTCACAGTAAGAAACCATGCAATCAGCTGATTTTAAGCAATTTTCCAGTGTGTGTGCCGTGCACAGAATGTGCACAAGGAAGTCTCCAACTGCAGCAAGTTGCTGGAGTTTTGGCACAACACCATTGTACATATAGCAGCAGCAGCCTCGTCTGTGCACACAGCGACCAACTTTGCTGTCCATCCAGTCCTGTGTCTTTGAAAAGTCTCACAAGCCTGTCTTTTATGGCCTGCCCAGTTTGGTCAGCACCCAGTTCAATCAGTCCAAGAAAGCCCAAAGTAGACTCTCCGTTGCTGGACACAGACACAATGTAAACGATTTCCTGCTCAGTTTTTGTGATGTCCTCAGATCCATCAAAAAGCAGCCCCCAAAATTCTTCAGACTGCAATGTGGCTCGTAACTCCCCGCTGATGGTGTGATGCTCTGAACAATCCAAGCTCCGTTCACGTGTCATGCACATCCGACATTTACTCCTCTGTTGTTCAATTTGCTTGTCTTGCTATCTATTAAGTGGGTGTCTGGACATTTCTTCTGGGCTAGCTTGTTTATTAGCAAGGGCTTACAACACATTTCAGCCTGCTCAGCTTCAAACCACGGCACATCTTGGAGCCACTTTTCCGAAAAAAGTTTTTTCTTTGGCTCTGGCTCCATTTGGCATTTCTTAGCTCGTGGCGAAACACTAAAGAAGCTGCTTAATGTCTGTTGTTTTTGGACATTTAGATGGTGACAAGCAACAAATGTAAGGTTAAATGAGATGGCAAAGTACGCAAAGGCACTATGGAACACAAGTGTCACAATGCGTTCCTAATTTTTGCCATGCATGCTTACCTGCGTACCAGTTATGTGCTCCCCTGAATATAACTACATAATACTGTTGTAATGATAGCTGCACTGTCGTCACTGAAAAAATGTTGCTTACTTGACTCATTCTGTAAAAAAATTCATTTTCAGGTCTAAATCTGGTGCAGCAGACAGTCGGTTCATGCAAGGTTGTCACTTATAATCTGTTTCATACTTACGGCTGCTGGTGGCTTTTTCTACATGCTACTAGGTAGTCATTACCAGGGGTGGCTGATGCTGAGTGTGGTGTGTGTTCAGGTTAACACAGAAACCAAACTTCACAGAACGAGGCTTTGGGGCTGTTCACTTCAGTGATCACACAAGTTTGATTCCTGTATTTTGGATTTTGTTTTTGTTCCAAAGAGCTTTTTAATTGGTCTTTTAGTCACTGTTTACTTTCATGCACTAATTGGCTTCGTTTAGGCACCAAAAATGGGCTATTTGATTAGGCTTAGGCTACAAAAGTATTTACTTAGGGTTGTGAAATGGTCAGAGTTTGGGTCAACAACTTAAAGAGCTGTTTAAAAAGCTGTGTTTATCAGCTTTTACATTAACACCTTTTCACTAAAAGACTTGATGCTTTCTACATAATCTGGGTTGGTCTCTTTTTTCATTACTAATTACAATGAATAATAACAGCCCACTAAAGGAGGGGGCGGGCTGCTTTACTGATGCATAAAAGACAAAATTCATAGAACTTATTTACTAAGCTGATGCCCCGAAATCATCTGATAAATTTATAAAATACACATTTAAATAAGCTTTAAAATAATAATAATACTGCAATAATTTCCTATAGTACCAGCCTAAATAGAACCAAACATATGTAATTAGCAGTCTTTTTGTGTATATGGACCTCAACACATGAAGGTACAGACCTGTATCCATCTTGCTGAAGGGAAGAACTGCTAATGACACAAGCTGCAGAGGTGCTCCTTAGCATGTTGAGAATAAAGTAGGAACTTATTGTTTATAGTCTCATCTTTTGGACCATCCAAAAAAACAGGTGTTGCAATCCTCGTGGGGAAATCTCATTGACATAATGCTTTCCCTAGCCGCTTACCCTAACCATCAAAAATGAATGCCTAACGCTAACCCTAACTACAACCCAATTGGAACCTTGACATGAAAACCACATTTTTTGAGTGAAAAATGCCTTCAACCCTACTAATGTCCACACCAGTATAGTAAATTTCAGATTTTGGTCCACACCAAGATAGGAAGAATCGGAACACACACATACACAAACACACATATATATTCACAGTTATATAAAGCCGACTAGTTGTCTTCGTTAGCCTTTCCAAAGCACTGCTGTCTTCTAGGATAGCTGATAATGTGAGTTTAGCCATTGTCTAAATAAATAATTCATTCTTTTCTACTTTGTAGCCTTACACAATGCAGCCCAAGCACTTGACATGCATTATTAACTCGGGTTTTGTTTATTTAATTGTCTAGGCCTTGCAGTCGGTGGTATTTTCCTGTCAGTGCATTCTGTCCACCTTCGCAAAGCCTGCTTTATTCAAACCCTGTTGTCTGTTTTACTCACTTGTGGGACTTCTTGCCCTCGATGCCCCCTGGGCCCGACCCGCAGTCATGAGCTTGAATAATGAAGGTGTATTCCTTCTGTAACTCGCAGTCCACCAGGCCCCGTGCCCTCAGCTGGCCCTCACCGGACGTACCGTTCAGCACCACTGCCTCGAACGGTGCGTCCAGCCCGTGTATGTTGAATGCACAGATTTCCCCTAGAGAGAAAGGTGGTAGAAAGGAGAGACAGAAAAGGAAGGATGAGGTCAAGTTTAATCAATGTCTGTCACACAGAAAACAACTGCACAGAATTCTGTGTGTAAATTAAGTAAACTAAAAGCTTTTTTGGGGGAGAGGAAGTTCGAGAAAAAGGTTTGCCTTTAGTAGACGCCTGCACTGATGGCGTCACAGTGGGTATGATATATTCTCATCCATCAAGCAAATCCATCGGAGAGCACCTGACTAATCGCAGATTTAGTCTGCAGCGTGACAAAGACCCTAAACCTCCAAAAAAGTCCCAGTACAGATGGCTGACCCCCACAGAGCCTTGATATTCACATTATGGAGCCAGTGTGTGGCAGGTTGCCCAACCTGCTTGCAACAACCTACCTGCCAACTCACTCATTTTCACAATCAGATTACTCTAACGTTGTAAGAAAGAAACTCTGACTTCATTTAACATTTATCGATGTTCCAGTGAGTCCAACTCTTAACGGTGTCGTGTAGAAGAAACACATGCTGGGAATATTGCTGAGCAGTTTATTTACACCAGCAGCCACTGGAACAGATATTGTTGAGATATTCATATCTGCTCCGTGCTGCCCATTATCACTATCTGCAATGGTGGAGGAATAACAGTTCCTGTAACTGTTTCTCTTGCATGCGCAATCTCAGCAGAGAAAGGTCCAGATTGATAACAGTGCAGAGCGTACATACATGGCAACATGCTGGAAAGAATAACAAAATGTAAAGCAAGCAAATTACTTAAACCTCATGATTAATTTTTGGGAATTACAGAAAATATTACATAAAAAAGATCTAGCCCACTTCTGAGTGCCTGAGAAAACTCTACACTAGCAACCACAGGCCCTCTCTTCATTCACTTTTTGAAACAAGCCCAGGCTTCTTTTTTCTTTTTCCTTCCTTACTTGTGATTGGTTCTCCGCCTTAAACAAAAAGAGCCAAACAACTGAGACTGAAAATGCAAACTCCACACAGAAAACCCCAGACAGATAGTGGATGCAAACCCAAGACCTTTTTGCTGTAAAACAAAAAGACGTTTGTGGCATCTCGATGACTTAAACCTCAGAGGCTCAACACTGCAAAAACTCAAGTATATTTGTCTTATTTATAGTCTAAATTATCTAATTACACTTAAAATAAGACACAATCAGCTAAAGGGCAACATTTCAATAAGCTAAATGAACTTGTTTCAAGACATTTAATCTTGAAACTTGTTTCACTGACAGATTTTTTCACTTAATACAAGTGAAAAATCTCTAGTTTTTCTCTAGTTTCAAGATTAAATGTCTTGAAACAAGTTCATTTAGCTGTTATTTTAAGTGTAGTGAGATAATTTTGACCAGAAATAAGACAAATATACTTGGTAAGATTTTGAGTTTTTGCAGTGACCGTCCTACCTTAAACAGAAGACAGAAACTTCTTCAGGACTGTGTTTTACAGGTTCCTTTGTGTTGTACAGCAATACTCCTGATGTAACAGGTCTTTACTTTTTCAAAACAGGCACATTATGAACACAGCAAGAATTCTGAAGAAGTGCTGAAGAAAACTGCTGTTTCTGATGATGAGAATAATCTGTTACGTTTTCTTAGTTTTGCGTTGCTCACATGTTGTGAGAATCAAATGTGAGTTAATTCCATGGTTAAGTTTAACACCTCATTAAAAGGATATCTTTGATTTAAACTTTATTTGATCTAAACTATATTGTGGCTGAATAAAAGTTGAACAAAACAAAGCCTAACATTTACTTCTTGGTCACCTTGGGTTATTCCTATTGCTCCTTTACAGTTGCACAATGCAACATACAGGCAAAGCAAAAAGCATCAGAAAGTCACACTGGAACATTTATAAATAGATCAAGCTTGCAATCCCACCAATGCACCTTCTTACTTAGTGTCTAATTGATCTTGTGAGAAACACCAAGGACATTCCCACCGTTTTCCCACCCAACATGGAGCCATTCTTAGTAGTGTACCCAAAAGCAACGTTAAGCGCAATTTAGTTACACAGGGGCTCAAGTAAAACTAAAACAGCTCAAAGTCACCCTTGTGGCGAGATATAGAGCAAGAAAATCCATTTAAATCCAGAGTGAGCAGCTGACAAGAGCAAAACAAAAGAGGCGAGAGATGGCTGACATTTATTAGCGGGAGCGTATAAAGAAGCGGTCCATTTGTAGGGTCGGAAGGCTTTTTTTTTTTTCTTAACGTCGAGAACTGACATCCTCTTGTGCTTCCACTGGTGGGATTTCGGGAAATCACTTAACGTGCTGGTCTCACACTCTGACCTGTGACGGCTAATTGCGCTGATATCACTTAAACTAACAGCGAGGACTAAATTGGATTCCCAAGCAGCTTTGTGTGCACATTGCTCCTGGCAAATTCTGATAAGAGCAACTTTATTTTCTGCCCCCCTTCTCTCCCCTTTCATCCTGCTTCTGTCATAATCCCCACCACTTCACCCCGCCCACACCCAGCTCTCCCGCCTCCTCCCTTCCCGTTAGGGGCAGGGGCTCTGAAATGAAAATTTGCCTGCAGACGAGCTATAGGCAAAGAAAGATGAAGAAAGAGCAGACGGAGGGAGAAAGGTGGGCAGAAAGTAAGAGAACTGAAAGTGGTGGGAGGTGTCGACACTGTTTGGTTGCTATAAAGAAACCCCCCCCCTTCCCGCCCCCCTTTTTGTATTGCCTGAACAATGACTTATCAGAGTTAAATGGGCCCCCATGCCATGGAGAAGCATGGCTTGCCGGCAAGAGCGAAATCATAAAATGGCACTGAGCAAACGGTGTGAGACGGCGAGTGACAGAAGATGCAACGGTCTTGACGTGAGGCTTCTCTCGACAGTGCGCCACCACCGCACAAAGCAGGCAAATGGGAAATCCATCACCGCTGGAGCGAGAAATAAATCCAATACACAGAGGCAAGTGCAGAAGCTTCCCATCAGGGCAAATATGCTGAGGATATGCTGATGGCACACACGCCCACTGTCGAGGCCCGGTGGCCCAACGTGCTCCTTCGTGATTTAATTGTAGCTGAAGGGGAAAGGCAGAGAAAAGGGTCAAGGTGACCGCAGGAGGTGTGTGTGTGTGGGTGGGTGGGTGGAATTGGGGGTGGGGGGGGGGGGGGGGGGGGTCCCTTTCT
>VUQR01002064.1:7199-19481 GCA_015108515.1 Hemichromis elongatus | reverse complement strand
GTTTAAAAACAGTAAAACGGGCGTGGAAACTCATTTCCTGTCCCGCCACTAGCGACCCATTACGTCACATCCTACTCTTTCCTCACATTGATTAGGTCTTCCTTGGCCTGAAATGAGATCCTCGTTTCCTTGCGCGGGAAGTTTCTGGCAGCTCCCCCACTGAGGAGGAAGAGAGGAACCTCCATTTTCTTTTGTAGTTGTGTGATGGGAATTATAGCACAAATGATAATACATTTTAATTAAATTTAGGATATTCAGGAAGCTTGCTTTTTTTTAGCACTTTTGCTTGTGGGTGTGTTTTGAATGTCTGGGTGTGTAAGTATCTCTGTGGGCTGCCACATCTCTGCTTCCATGTGCATGTGTCACACTGAGGATATGACGAAGCCTGGTCCTCTGGTTTGTGTCCAGGCTGTCTGACTAATGTTGTTATCGTACACAGGCTGCCCATTGTCTGCCAAACATTTGAAGTTTTTTGCCTGTGTGTAACTGTGTGTCACACTTTTGTGCATCTTTCTGTGTGTGTAATCAGTAGGAATGTGCTCAATTAAGTGAGATGGGGTGGGGGACATGAAGGGGGCAACACAAGAACAATCTCCTTAGTCTATTGGATCTCCCCTTGGGGAAATTTGTGGCACATGGGGACAGTCAGGGCAGCAGGAGTCTGTATGAGTCACAGGATGACAAACATGAGCTGACAATGAGACTAAAAAGCTATTTTAAGCCCTACTTGTATATGCATTATATATTCATATGAACAGCACCTCAGTTTCCTTTCATTGTTAGAACCAGAATAGGCTCTAAAATGGAAGCTCATATTTTATTTCTCCATTTGGGGACAAACCTACAGTGCCTCATTACCTCTGACTCATCTCCTTGTGTCTGTGTGTGGGATATTCTCCATTCGGCTCTGCCATGTTCTCTGCATATGGCTCAGTCGGTTGCCAGGTTTGACTAATTGATGAATATGTTTATCTTTCCGCAGGTCATTCAGCTCAGCCAGGCCCTGAGCAGAGCCAATAATGGCCACTGCATAGGTCTGTAATGAAGATGTGTTGAACAGAGCAAAGCATCCAGCGCTAGGGCTGATGGTTACTGTGGCAACCATATAACTCAAGAAGAAAGTGGCAAGAGGAGATGGCCATTTTGGGTATGTGAATCTGCAGTGATTGATGCTGGAATGCTGCTCTGTTGAAAAACTGCATTGTTTTTTGTCATTTCAGTTATGCATAAATAGCTCCAGTAGCTGCTGGCCTTGCGTAATCTTCAGGCAGTAACCTTGACTGAGAAAACCCACATTAGCTGGCATAACACACCCGATTCACGGACGACACTCATATCCTCCCTATCCTTCTAGTTCCTCAGTCCCTCCTTCCATCCCCCAACATCTGCAGCAGTGAGCTGCTCCTTTTGTTTTGCTTAGTGACGTCCCATGGGCTATTTATAGGGACATGTGTTATTGTGTAAGAGCTATTGAAAGGCCCAAAGAGCATGAGCAGGCATGTTCCCTATGGTGGCCCCAACTTCTACAAGGGGAAAGATAGAAGAGTGTGTAGCTCTGATATTCATGAGTTGGAGAAGGAAACAGTTTCTAGAATAAGCTCTATAATTATCTAACATTTCACCTCAGTACTGTTTTACTTTCCACCATGCTTTAATCATAACGTTCAGACTTCAGTTTGAGATCTTGGTGATCACTTTTAGAGCTCTGCATGGTCAAATGTCAAGTTACAATAGTGAACTCTTGCATCCATGCAGGTCTTGTTTGCGGGTCCTCATACTAGAATGAAAACTAAGGAAACTATGGCATCTATTACCACTACATTTGAGATCAGTCGACTCTATTGAAACTTCTAAAGAGCAGTTTAATACTTATTTGTATAGGCTTGTTGATTGTTTTTGTGAAGCATATACTTATCTAGAAAGATGCTAAATAAATCAATTTTACTGACTTACTTATTATGCTGTGCCTTGCTTTATCTTTTCAAACTAAAAAGATTTTATGTTAGAAAGCTTACAAGGAATACTTTTTTTGGCAGATGTAGTTGTGAGTCCTATCGACAAAGAACCAGAAATTATATCATCAATTTAACATGTTTTTGATTAAGCCATCATAGTTCCTGTAAATTATTGTAGCTTCATAGTTTGCGTCCTGAAATTAAAGAAGAAAAAGTGCTTCAGGGATTCATTAGTAGTGCTGCAGCCACACAGTTAAAACTCCAAAAAGCATTTAAACTCTTTAGCGAGTGCCATTAATATTGTTAACAGTGTAATGATGGTCAAAGTTACCTCACTCAGTCTCTAGCCTGTGAGAGAAATAAGAAACAGCAGCATCACAAACCACACACAAGTATTTTTAAAATGAATCTTTTTATTTGAAATGTCAGTGTTCAAGAGAAAATAAAACAGCAATATAAATATTAGCATAAAAATAAGAGAGTAACACAGGGGTATAGCGTGGGGTTTAAGCATTTGATAAGAAAGATAATACAGCAGGATAGAGTAGGATTAATTCAGCAGCGGACGGACTTACACATATATAATATTTATAATCATTTGTTCATATGGACAGAAAGAGAATGAGAGGCATTCTTTCACAAATGCACAAGATAAAATCACCGCAAAAGAACATTAAGAGGTTACAGAAGGATAGAAACTTTTCCATATTTTTTTTTAATTTGTTTTGTATCTTAACAGGGTGATAAAAGATATTAGAGAGAAAATAAACACAAAAATATGCGCAACACATACCACAAGTTAACTAGTCTACGTGTGTCACTTCTTTTACTTATCTAAAGTTATCTTTATCATTTATTTACACTTAAGTGTTAGTTGGCTTCCATGGTGCTTAGTTACTACATTGCAACACAAACTGCTGAAGAACATCTCAAATTTATTTTTTTTATTTGTTATTGTTTGTTTTTTTTTAAACTGTGGTTTTCTTAATTTTTTTTTTTCTGAAAAACAAAATGCAACACATTCCAGTAGTAAGCCACGCCTTGTGGAGAGGGACTTTTATTTTGATGTGATGTTGGACATGGTCCCTACTTTACAAACACCTGGCTCATACCATTGACGGGACTCGTGTTTATTTACAGTGGGAAAGAGCCTCACAGGACAAGGGAGTAGAGGGGGAGAGGTGAGTGGTGGAGAGGTTGAGGTTTCCCATTGATGTCAATGGAGGAGAGAGATTTCAAAGGACTTGTGCGTGTCATCTCCTCACCAACAGGGACAACTGCACTTGGCTCTGTTGACCTCTACTACTGTCAGTGCATTTGAGGGTTTCTGGGGTGGGCTGGTCAACAGTGGTTCCTCTGTACATTCAGCGGGTAGAGCCAAGGTTGTTTCCCACCCCCGTTCGATACAATGGTGCCACCTCAGTCTGTTTACCTCTCACCGTACCGCTTCCACTCTCCCTAACCGACCCTGCAAGCTGCCTTTTTTTTTCTTCATGCTGTTGTACGTGTCCAGGAGTCTGACAGAAGGATAGACGGCAACGTAAGGACTTCATATCTTATACAAACACTTTCTCTATGCTATCGAATCGTTATCTCCCAAAGAAAACATGATACTGACATGATACTGTGCCACATCAAGACGTTTCTTCAGCACTTCAGGATGGTGAAGGAAAATACTCCATCGAGGCCCTAAAGGCCCGCAAGGTGTCTAGAAACTCCTAAGCACTTAAGTTTACCACATCTACATGTTTCCCTAAAGACTGAAGTGATTACAACCCCTACATCATTTTTCGAATACTAACAGTGCATTTCTTTTTGTTTGGCTCTCAACATTGGGGTAGTGAGTGAGGGAAGGACACGAACTGAGTGTGAGGAGGGGAGGGCAGGGGGGTGGGAGACAGCAGGACATGTCTGCGCCCATCTGGAGGTGTTGCACAAGAAGCCAGTCCCTGCTGCTGTACCACTGATATGGACAGCATGGCTCATGACTCCACGACACAGCGCCCGTGCAACCCCCATCCTCTGCCAGCCCCTCCTCTGGGTGCATGCTCAGGTCATAAAAATATCAGAAGATTAAAATCTTTTTTTTTTTAAACTACGATTACAAAAGTAATTTTCATTTTGTGTCAAGTAAATGCTACATGTGCATTATGTTGACCTGCGATTGGAGGGACGATAATAGATTCAAGATGTCCTCCTCTGCTTTTGCAATGCATAGTTTGCAATTCTAAGCTAGTATATGTGATTTAAACCTTAATGAGCATGCAGAAGAATTTGTAATACCTGTCAAACAACAGCTTTAAAGTCAAAGGACTTAACGCTTTAAGACCCAGCAATGCTGACCGTATATAGTAATCTAATGGATGGCAACTAACATACTTTACAACAGCTGACTTTCCACCTCATGGAAAGTGCACAAAAAAATCCAACGTGAAAGACATTAACATTTCATCTCTGAATACATCGCCACATATAGCTTTGTCATCCCAGCACAGTTGCTTACACTGAATCTATTTGTCCAAGTTTTTGTTTTGTATTTTTGCCAAAAAGAAAGAAAGAAAGAAAGAGAAATATAGGCAAGGGACAGTAACCCACCACAACCAGCCAAATATATCTACCAACAAAGGTTATGTGAACAATACTAGACCTTAAGCACAGCACAAGTTAGAAACACTAACAGCTTTCAACACATTCAGATTCTTTGAGGCCTTCAAGAAGAAGCCTTTCAAAGAACTTTCAAAATCGTCCATGTGGTCACAAGTGATTTGTTGTCAATATTTAAGATATCTAATGGTGGGGTGTGGAGGGTTAATTTCTCATCAGATCAGGCCCAGGTTTATCATTCCTTCACCTATTCACATCTACTTCTTCTCCTTCTTGGTGGACTTCTTCTTGGAGGCTGGAGTCTGGGCGGCCTTGGGGGGCTCTGGTTGAGCTGAGGCCTGAGGAGGGGGCAGTGCCTGTTGGGTGGCCTGCTGGGCCGTGGCCTGCTGCTGCTGGGGGTTTGAGGTGAGGGTGGCAGTGCTGCCGGGGATGTAGACGTTCTGACGATAGTCTGGCACGTGCTGCAGGGTGAACTGGGGGCTGTAGCGGGTGCTCAAGCCCATAGTGCCGGGCCCGAGGGTGGCTGTAGCCTCACTCACTTCTAGGGGGAAGAGAGACAAAGTTGGGGGCCAAGGGGTGAGGAGGGAAGATGACAGAGGGATGAAACTGGTTAGAAAAGCATTTGGAAGTATATCTAGTATAAACAGAAGTGGGGAAATTAAAAGGGATATAAAAGGAAAATAGACAGTTTTTTAAACCTTCTAGAGGAGAGTGAAGGGAAATTCAGTATGAACATTAGGTTCAGTTCAAACAAAAACACAAAGAAAGTGTGAGTGAACCTAAAATGTGAGGATATGAACATGAAGAATTGTGAACAAAAGAGACTAAAGAGGATTTTCTTTTTTTTTCTTAACATGGTTGCTGAAAATTCCTTATTCCTCTGTTTTTCTGGCTTTCCATTTCCTTAAAATAAAAAAAAAAGTCAGGCATGTTCCAGTGAGTGCGCATGACGAAGCTGCTCAGCCCATAATTCTCCCACAGCCCCTGCATTGCAGAGCCAGGGACACAAACCCTCCCTCCCCCATTCTCTAGTTCATCCCAGCCTCCATAAACACACGCATGCACGTGACATTTGCAATGCTAACTGTGCTGGAGCTAAAGTCATTAGAGAGAAGACTTTTTTATTACCTTCTTCTCTGAAGTGAAGCGTTAATTAAATGAATTGTTCCTGCATTGTGTTTATCGGCACAGTAACATTAAGCACAAAGGAGAGATGACCTTCAGTATTTATCACATGCTCTGTTTGTTCCTTCCTCCCTGATGGCTCAAATTGTTCATTCTGTCTATCATGCAGGTTACCACCACATGACCATCTCGCCATTTGCCTCTGATGGAAAAAATTCAACACAGCATCCGTAGCAGTGTCCAAGTGTATAATTTGTGTTTGCCTGACACTACATTTGGCTTTGGTAATCCTGCTACTTGCTGCATTCTTTTCCATGCAATGACAAAGCCTGAAGAATCACTGTATGAATTCACCTCAGTGCTGCCTAAGCAGTAACTGCAGTGACAGGACAGGAGGGGGAGGATGTGTGTTGTAGCATATAGGAATTATATTGGCTTTAATGTTACATAAATGTATGAGTTGCCCTTACAGCTCACTGCTTATAGTAAAACATTAAACATGTGATATGTGTATACAGTGTAAACATGTGTCTCACTGTTGTGTTGTTATATTCAACAAATCAGCTTTACTACATCAAGGAAACTGCGGGTAGTAATACTAGGTTCACTTCCGCTAAATGGAAACGCCAGCGTGGACAGACAGAGCTTTATCAATGACTGAGTCTGGCTTGTTGCTCTCCAACCAAGCAGGAAGATAAACAAACCACCACTTCCCACACATCCTGATGAGAAGACGAGAAATAAATAGGCTTGGAAAAGAGATAGGAGGGCGGAAAGAGGTGACGAGGTATAGGACTCACCGTTGGCTGCAGCCATCAGGGCTTGGAGCTGCTCAGCTTCAGTAGGGGGCTGGGGCCAGGGGCCAGTTCCCATAGCAACCTCAGGTCCTCCAGTTGCCCTGTGGGGGGGGGAAAAAAAAAACACATGTAAATAAATTCTCTTCTACAGTGGATCTGTGTGTGTGATGTGCATTTAGCTTGACAGGATGGTGTAAAGCAGAGCAGCTGATGGTGAAATACACAGCCTGAGGAGAATAATACAGGATGTATAGTACGCAAAACAGGGTGTGTCTCACACACACGCACACTTAAACTGATTATTGTAAAGGCATGTGCAAATGCTTCTGGACACACACATGGTAGCAAGTGTGTTCACACATTAATTGTACAGTGGTCACACACTCGCAAGTATGACCCTGAGCAATGCGCCGTCTAGTAAATCTGATTAAACATATTTAATGATCCCACCTTTAAAGGAAATAGCTGTCTGCATAGTCGCACATGCAGCGCTCAGTGAGCGCTGAACATTTCCATCTGGATGGACTTCATGTTCAAAGGCTGTTTTATTTAAAAGCTGTAATTTGCATGTGGGGGCAACAGTGGAGAAAGCAGACTTGTATGCTTGAGTATGCTCACCTACGTATTTCTATTCCCATGCATGTAACACGACAACACAAGCTCTGCAACTGAGAACTAGGTCACAATGTTTGAGTCTGTTCCCAAAGTGCTAATAATCCCCCAATTTTAGATTTTTAGTGAAAAAACAACAACAGTGTGCTCTCTTCACTCTACTGGTAAACTATCATAAAATATAGATAAATGTCATTTCACTTCATTAGAAGCCCTGCACGAGTCTCAAACATCATTTAAAACCATTACGGCAGTAGAATGGCTAATTCCTCACCAGCACCAGATTTTAAAAAAAAGAAAAAAAAGTAATATTTAACTACTCTCAGCCGGGTAAACAGTGGGTAAGAGTGTTGAAACAAAGGCCTTTTTGAGTGTATGGGCTAATAAAACCCCTCAGGACACTTGGTGGAGGACATGGGTAAAATATTCTGTTGGTATGTGTGGCTGAAAGTGACAGCTACTTTCTAATACAAAGATTTTAATAATACAGGAGAAAGGCAAGACAGTCCATTCAGCGTTACAGCAAACAGAAAATGTTTATAATACTCAACTTTTAATTTGAAGTTTTTATGTATGAAACAACAGAGTTGTAGGCTCATCCTGCAGCATAACATTAACCTCAAAGCAATAACCAGAGCCATAAAGAAGTGTTTAGAGTAATGCAAATGATGCTATGGCCCCCACACAGCCCTGAACACCAAATCAGTCTGGCCTAACATGGAGCTAAGATGTTTGTACTTAGCAGGACCTGGTGATTTTGCCAAATGATTTTTTAATGTTTGCTTTCCTCTTTAGAAATGTAAATAGATTTAAGGATTCGCAGTGTAATTAAAACTTCTGCACAGTAGATAGTGTGTTAAACATGTAGGATGTAAACAAGAAAGCTCCTTTCTACTTAAAACAAACTAAAAAAAAGCCCTCAGACAAATTGGCCTGATCTGGGGAATAAAGAGAAAGTAAAAGACACATTAAGAGAAAAAGTGAAAAAGGAGTCGGAGCACAAAAGCTTGGCTCTGTTTAAAAGCAGGTTGCCAGACTGCACTGCCAAAACACTGAAGTGGTTTTCAGCTCAGTGCCAGAGAGAGACCGAGGAAGAGAAACATGTATGTCTTGTGCCAAGCAGCCAATGAGAAACAGACTGGATAGGAGCACCCTTGGTAAGGCCAGAAGCAGCCATTTTGTGCCTCTTCATGCTAAATTAGCATTCTTTTTCTTATCATATCCTCTAGTTGTGTTAAGTGTTTCCTGTGGTCAGGATTATCACTTCCTGTGGGCAAAGTTGTACATTGTGGTCCAGAATGATGTCCTCAGTTGGCCAGTCTGGGCTATCATTTTCCTTCGGCTTCCTTACATGATATCTTTCATCTTAATTGATGCCTTTACTTGTCACTTTTGAGGGAACCTTCAAGACAGTAAAGCCACAGGTCGAAAAGGCAAAAAAAAAACCCCTCCTGCCCCCTTTTTAATCCCCTCCAACCAACAAAGCACAGAATCTGTGGTTAATGTTGAGTTCACACCAAATTCAAATGCCACTCTGTTTAATCATTTATTCCA
Organism: Hemichromis elongatus; assembly: GCA_015108515.1. Classification (NCBI taxonomy): domain Eukaryota; kingdom Metazoa; phylum Chordata; class Actinopteri; order Cichliformes; family Cichlidae; genus Hemichromis; species Hemichromis elongatus. The sequence continues at coordinate 10,834 of VUQR01002064.1, read as the reverse complement.
CTGTCTTTTTGTTGTTGTTGACTTTTTCACCTTTCCCTCCATCACAGGCTAGATTTAATAATTCTGTTAAAGGAGCCCAGAGAGGGTTAATCAGGCTACACCCTTTAGGACCACTTGAATTGCAATATACTGATAGGTTATCAAAGTTTTTTTATCAAATAAAAAGAAAAAAACAAAACAAAACAAAAACGTGTTGCCTACTCCCACTTCAAATGTAATTTAAAACCATTCCCCTAGTCACATGGTGTACATGCTGACATCTATTATATCTGCATGTTGACCTCTAGAGCTTAAAACAGACTCCCGATTACTCCATCTAGGAACTTCTCAACCTCTAACAGGCGTTTTAAACTATCAGTCATGACACAGATGTTGTCATTGTCCTCTGGTCAATAAGTCATATGAAAAAGCTGCATGTGGTGGTGTTAAGCTACAACCATCACAGACATACATCAAAGGCAACACTGTATGGTAAGCAAATCTCAAAAGAGAGAAAAAGAAGAGCTCTCAGACTATAACGACTATATGTATAGCACACATACAAGGCATAGCAAATCTACAAAACACTGCACACAAACTGAAAAAAAGTGTCACAATCCTTTCTACGCCACAGCAGGCATTGTGGCCTATGCACATCGATCAACAAATCCCATCAAACTTTCAGGGAGACTAACAGAAGCTATGGGTTAGGTACAGCTACACACAGCACAGCACTCGACTGCAGTGCACTAACTAAAAGATTTTAGTCACTCTCTGCCCTTATCAGCTGACCAAGCTCTTCTTTCACTGAACGGTGGCAAAAGTGATCCCTGATCAGCTGCTGAGAACATAAAGTGACCATACAGGGCCTAGGTCTAAATCGGTACCTTGTCCCATTCTTCGGCGTCCATCGTATGTGTGTACCGTATGGCATGTGGGGACTAAAAACACAACAAGTTATACACCCTGAAAAGAACTACTCTGTATTTGTATATGCTTTAGATCTTGTTTGGAAAATGCTGAGTCAGCCACATACTTTTCAAACACAGGATGTGAAAGACATAGCTGTTGAGAAGTAAAATGAATCGTGTCTAATGTATCTACAAACCCAGTGGTTTCTAAAAGTGCAATAGCCTGTGTTTGTGCCTAACATTTTCCTGAAAACAGACCCTGGGTGTTTCAGGGACAAACCTTGACTCATAAGATCTGTTGCACAGTCACAACTGGGTACACTATTATATCCCACACAACATGGGCAAATATCAGTGACAAAACAGTCAACACAGAATGCAAACTAAACAACACACCTGACATTTAATAAGGCAAGTAACTGACGTCAAGAAAACGTAATTTCAAGTGAGCGCTCGGTACATCCTGATGTGGCAGGAAAAAAATGAAGAGAAAGAAAGAAAGATAAACGCACTATCCCATCCCCCCTGCTAGCTCTGGTCACCGTCCCTCATCAGTAGTACTGAGCGATGGCGCACAGGCTCAGGGAGCGGAGAGAGGAAAGGAACAGCAGGGGAGGGGGAGGGGGAGGGGGAGTGGAAGCTGCGGCAGCCATTTTATAAAGCAGCCTGGAAACAGGCAGAGATGCTTTTCAGGTTCAGATGCTGTAAATCGCAAATTTGAAGTCACACAAAAGTGTCTGCTTGTGATTCCATCTGTAATTTAAAATCAGCACCCTGCAGGCAGCAAGTTTTTACGGTTACAGTGCTCACTACCATCCCCCATTTAAAAAAAAAACAAAACAAAAAACCCTTTACTCTGTTTCTCCTTGATAACCAATAACATGGTCTCAATATTACTGGGCATTTCAGCTGAATCAGTGTGTTACTCTCTTTACTCACCCGCTAGGTCCGGGTCTTTGTCCCTGTGTGAAGCGCCAGTCATTGTTGGGAGGCTTTTGCTGTGAAGACAACAGAAGATGCAGTATGAAATATATGTTTCATTGCAACAACAACAAGATGTTTCTAAGGTGCAGTTTAGTGTTTTTATGTATTTGATTTGTAGTTGACATGTGTGCAATGATGATGTATGTCTGTGTGTATCAATTGGCATGTCTAAAGTTTTTCACTGAGGCTCATCAAAGCATTACAGATGGCCATGAATAACTGTACCATCAGGCATCCATGTTGTCCCAAACACTGTGGGGCATAAACTGATGCAAAGGAGCACGCACAAAAACAATAAAAATCAAAAGACTGATATCATCTAAAAGAGAATGTGGTAATTTAAGTGGGCAATCAGCTTTGCACCAAAGCAACCAGAAGCTGAACTGGACGTCCAAATGACTTGCATCTGAAAGGATTATCTCAGTGGATGACAGTGCACATAGAGATTTCTCTAGAATACTGAGCTTTCCAGCTCATAAGTGGAAAAATGTAGGCAAACCGAAACTATGACACTGACAAGACTTTTGAGAGACAGGCAGACTGATTAGCTTCCCACACTGCTTCCTATAAAAATCTCCTTTAGAGTCAGAGGACAAAAGAAGTTGGAAACCAAAATGTAGAAGCAGTGATAAAAGACTCTGCATGCTTCTGCTATTTATTAATGTCTTCAACCCAATTGCAGTTTTGTCCATCTCTACCTCACGGGCCATGTCACCATGTCTCTCTCTAGCTCTTTCCCTTCCTCACTCTCTCTGGCTCTCTTGTTGTGCAGTGATGCGGTGAATAGACCCATGGCTTGGCTCCAGATTCTGCTGCCTAATCGACACAAGAGCTCCCCAGAGAGAGAGGCCAGCAGAATGATGTGCTGCATTATTAAAAGAGCTGTCCTACCCAAGGGAATAATGGAAAGAAGCAAGAGAGCAGCAGAGAATAGTGATAGACAGCTACACGTAAGGAGCAGTATTGACTGAGAATATTTTAGAATACAGGTAAATAAAAGAGTAAAGGTTAGTGACCACACAGAAACAAACAGGGAAATACAATTTTTCAAGCAGCCTGAAGACACAGGAAGTGAATATCACCGCAGGACCTCAAGATACTCCCAACAGAGTTAAGTGTAAAAAATAGAGAAGTGATGGAAGCAGTAGTACAGTTGCTGAACAACCCCATAATGCATGTAGTGTTGAGTGAAAATAGCTGTCGGTGGATTCAATTTCAGTATTTGTTTCATGTTGAACACAAGTCAGCTCTCCGGAAGAGAAAAACAAGGTCAGATACAGACAGGGTTGCTTGGTTGTGCCTCGTAACAACTCACAAGCTTTTTATTACAATGTGAAAATTTTTTTAATGGGAGGAGATGAGAGGGAGGGAGAAAAAATGAACTCTCATCCTCCTTCACGGCAGAGCTCGGTTGATGGTTAAAGTCTAAAATTGGACACAGAGATGTGTATGTGTGCGTGGGCATGTAAAGCTGTCTGAGTGGTAGGGAGAAAAAAAAATATCAGCAGTGAGAGGAAACCAAACATCCACAGAGAGAGAGAGACCCCAGCATTCCAGCTGCGTGAGCTGTTCTCACCAGACACATTCACAGACAAACACTGATCGTTTACAAGGTCAAATCCCACTGCAGGCATGTGGAAAGAAGGATAACAGACTGTACTGGAATATCATCCTGTGTACTTCCTTATGGAAAGCAGGGTGTAAGCAGACAGATAAAACTGGGCTATTTTATAAGTCTCCAATGCTTATCTGCTTGAGTTA